>OX463843.1:48353007-48580202 GCA_949825065.1 Odontocerum albicorne
ATATATATATATATATATATATATATATATATATATATATATATATATATATATAATATATATATATATATATATATATATATATATATATATATATATATATATATATATATATATATATATATATATATATATATATATATATATATATATATATATATATATATATATATATATATATATATATATATATATATATATATATATATATATATATATATATATATATATATATATATATATATATATATATATATATATATATATATATATATATATATATATATATATATATATATATATATATATATATATATATATATATATATATATATATATATATATAATTATATATATATATATATATATATATATATATATATATATATATATATATATATATATATATATATATATATATATATATATATATATATATATATATATATATATATATATATATATATATATATATATATATATATATATATATATATATATATATATATATATATATATATATATATATATATATATATATATATATATATATATATATATATATATATATATATATATATATATATATATATATATATATATATATATATATATATATATATATATATATATATATATATATATATATACTATGCGTATCCAGAAAGTAAGTGTACTGAGGCTCTCACGACCGGATGGATTTTATTTTCGACATGTTGGCTACACTTCCGTGTAGCCTGACCCTTCCCCTCCGCAACGAGACTGGTTCGAGGTCAGTACGTTGAGAAGTGTCGACGCGAAAACACGTTTCGTGAAAAATGTCAATTCAATCTCCCGCCAATAATGCCGGGCAAGAGTTTTTGAGGCACTGCAAACTCCATGGAGATGAATTTCTCCGCTCCATCGTTACTGGAGATGAAACTTGGGTTGCACACTACACGCCTGAAACCAAAAGGCAGTCTAAACAGTGGCGTCACACCTCTTCATCCTCCGCCAAAAAGTTCAAAACCACAATTTCAGCCAAGAAAATCATGGCATCCGTGTTTTGGGACTGTCAAGGCATAATTTTAATTGAATATATGCCTCAAGGGGAGACCATCGACTCTGCAAGATACTGTGAGATCCTAAAAAAATTTGCGGAGGGCGATTCAGAACAAGAGGAGAGGCATGCTGACAAAGGGAGTCTGCCTGCTGCACGACAATGCAAGACCACACACGGCCAACGCCACGAAGGAACTACTCGCCTCGTTTAAACGGGATATCCTGAACCATCCCGCGCATTCCCCTGACCTAGCACCTTCAGATTACTATCTCTTTACCTCCCTGAAGCTGCACATGGGTGGAAAAAGGTTTTCAACTGACGAGGAGGTAAAGAAGGAGGTGGAGAAGTGGACGGAGGGGTTGGTGGGAAACTACTTCGAAGAAGGCATCAAAAAGTTGATACCCCGCTTCACCACCTGCATTGAGAGGAATGGCGACTGTGTCGAAAAATAGCTTACATATGTACTACGGTAACCACGTAATTTTTTTGTTTAAATAAAAAAAATTGTAACCAACAAAAATTCAGTACACTTACTTTCTGGATATGCCTCGTACTTTGCACGGATTTCTCCTGTTACACAAAGAGGGCCTGCTTCTAGCGTTAGCTTATTCGTTAAGAATAATATCAACCAGGATTCTTCTCATACTGCTAAATGGTATCGAGAATATATTTGACGTCGCATTTTTTGTCATTCCAGTTTATGTTTTTCCAGCCTCGCATATTTCCAGCCTTGCATCTTTCCAGCCTCGCATCTTTCATTGATGGTTATACTGGTGCCAAAGAAATTAAACTCACTAACCAATTTGCATTATCGTTATATGATATACCGCTAGTAGAAGTTGGTTGATTGTTACATTTAAATACTCATAAATGATACATTCCTCAGAATTAAAAACCTGGCGACAAAACGTCGCGTTGAACGTAACACGATATCCCTCGCATACGTTCAATACCATTTGGTGGGTTTGTTTTAATTCTTGCATAACAAATATGAAAAAGAAGTATTATATAATTATGAGTAACTAATTAATTTTATAACATTTAAAAAAAATGTATATATGATTCGCAATATATATGTATACGCAAATATATCATATACGCACATACATACGCAATAAATAGTAATGCTACGTTTGGTAGAGTGGGTTTCATGAGAGTTAGCGCTTTTTAATACATTGAGTAGCTTAGTGCGTAATATAAAAAATGTATCAATGTATTAGTAAGTATCTTTGCCGTGATTGGTTGATGTGATCCGTTAGTATTCAACTTTGCCGTGATTGGTTAATGTGATCCGTTTATTTGACGAAAAATACGGTGACCATAATGTCTGAAGTTACGAAGTTAGGAAAAAGAAGAGCATAGTATGGACAAACTAAAGAAGTGGTAAGCTATCCACTTTTGCATTGCATATCTATGTAAACACTTAGTGAGGAAGAGTATAATAATTATTACTTTTTTTAATCAGTGTTAGGGTCATTTATTTATTTTTACAATACATACATACCTAGTTGTAAATAATTTTTAATCGGTCTTAGAATTTATAAGTGTTAATTGTGTTTTCTTTGCCTATTGAATACATAATTAGATTTTATATTGACCATTGATTTCATAATTTTCTTTAGGTACATACCATAATCTGATATTATATTATTATTGTGGTAAGTATTTTATCGGAATATAAAGTATTAGATAGACAATATTTTAAAATATACGAGTATAATAATATATTACAAAATAAATCAAAATATGGTCATCCTAGACCAGCAGTGCAAACTCTCGTGAAACACACTCTAGGTGTTATTGCATGGAATAGAATCATGCTGGTAGTATGAACCGACTGGAAGCATTCGAAGTGTGGATGCACCGCAGAATGATACGGATACCCTGGACGGATATGGTCAGCAGCACGAGGGTTCTTCAAAGAGCCAAAGTTGATAGAGAGTTGCTGACTAATATTAAAATCCGAAAGGTGTCCTACTTGGGTCATGTACTTAGAGGAGCAAAGTACAAATTACTGCCCCTGATCATCCAAGGAAAAATAGAAGGACGAATAGGTGTTGGCAGGAAGCAAATCTCCTGGCTCCGCAATGTACGTGATTGGACTGGCATAAGGGACGTTGAAGATCTTTTTCGGGCTGCCAGGGACAAAGATATCTAATCTCAAGTGATATTCAACGTTGGGGGGACCTGACACGACACTGATAATAAGAATATAGCATATACGCATACATATCATCACACCATATCCACTGCAAGATATATACATATTATATACATACATACCATCATACTATACCCCTTTCCGGATAGGCAGAAAGGGCAGAGCGCCAGAATTTCCTTTATCGATACATGTAAACCTTCACATAGAACTTCTACTAATGTGAGCCTTTCATCATCTCAACGTGTTCTTGTTTATCTTAATCAACACATCAAGCCTTAAGTTCACATTCATCCCTAATCACTACATTCTGACATACATTATCATCCCACGCATTCTTCTCAAAATTCTCAAATTTTACAGCATTTATTCGACTCCTATCAGTTTTTTTTACTCAACCACGTTTCACTTCCATATATCAAGGTTGACACCAAAATACTATTGTTGACTATCATCTTATGAGATTTTGATACCGTCCAGTTTATGTATATGTTTTAGTGTTCCATTGACTTTGTTTCCTATCACTGCACGCCGTTCGATATCCCTCTTCACTATTCCATATTCTGAGAAAGTACTACCCAAATAGCAGAATCCCTCAACTTGCTGCGATCGTTTATTAATCTCCCATATATAGCTTTTTATTGTCCTTGCATACTTTCCTGTCTTCACTTTTTTATTGTCCTTTCATACTTTCCTGTCTTCACTTTTTTATTGTCCTTTCATACTTTCCTGTCTTCACTCTTTTATTGTCCTTTCATACTTTCCTGTCTTCACTTTTTTATTGTCCTTTCACACTTTCCTGTCTTCACTTTTTTATTGTCCTTTCACACTTTCCTGTCTTCACTTTTTTATTGTCCTTTCATACTTTCCTGTCTTCACTTTTTTGGATTTCGCAACAATTATTTTCGGATCTTTCACTTCTTACACATATTAAATTACATATATCAATATCTGTTAAAATTATGGTTCATTGTAGCGTATTTATTTATTTATTTAATTAACGACACAACAGTGTCTTTTATATACAAAATAAAAAGTTCACGCATTCGTGGAAGCCTAGGTGTTACAGACATCAACAGTGAGATGGAGGAGAAGCGATTGAGATGATGTGGGCACGTTGGACGCAGATCACCCTATCACATTGTAAACCAGGCAATCTCCATGGATCTTCCTCGAATAACAACCAGAGGAAGACCAAAGAATTCATGGGTGGTGCAAAAAGATAACCTGATGCAGAGGCACGACCTGGGGGACGTAGTTCGGGACAGAAGAACATACCACCTGAGGACGAGGAGAGCTGACCCCAACAGTTTTCGCAGACAGTGAATTAGGATGGAGCCAGGGAGAAGAAAAAGTGTATTTTATATACAAATGAACATATGACAAGTTATACAAGTACTTAAAATTATTGACAAATAATACAACACTTTATCTTAAACTAACATGAAGATACAAAAAGCAGTAGTAATAATAAATTACAAAGTCATTGTTTAAAATTATTTAAAATTTATATGTATATTTAAGTTCAATATATGTAAGTATACCATAAAATATTACCAAACTTCACCAAGCAGACCTACACACGTAATTGTCAAAGACTTACATATTTTATAGTAGTAAAGAACTTAGATTTGTTATTAGTGGAACAAAGCTTACATAGAACAAGAAGAATTGGATTTTTCGAGAATTTTATGGATAGATCTTGAGATATAGAAAACACATGGGCTCACTAGTAGAACGAGATGCAAGTTGCTTTGCAGAATCGATACCTTCCACATTTTGATGCAGGGTTACTCAACTCCAGAGGCAAAGTATTGTCCTTAATGTTTTGTTAATATTATGTTATTTATATTAATAAAGGAGAGCACAAAGTTAGTAGCTATTTTTAAATATTATTGTGATATTCTGGCGAATATTATATATGTTATGCTTATATTAAAAATATCTAAACTGTTGCAAAACTCTTCGTATTATTCCTAATATCAATGTATGCGAGTGAAACGTGGATGTGGGTAATGAATGAAAGGATTAGAGTAAATGTGGTGGAAATGTGCGAGCTAAGAAGAATATGCGGAGTGTCGATGGATAAGAATAATAGAATAAGAAATTAAATTACTAAGGAAGATTTTGAGCTAAAATAATATGTGTTAAGTAGGGTACAAAGAGCACGTTGAGATAGTTTAGACATGTTGAACGGATGGGTGACGAAATACTGACAAAATATTATCATGCAAGCATAAGTGAAGTCGTGGTAGAGGGCGACGGAGAAAAATATGGTGGGGTTTAGTGAATGAAATGTGGAAATAAGGAAAGTTGAAGAGTAAGAGAAATAGAATGAGCTGTATGCGAAGATGTATTTATGGGCATGGAAGAGGAGAAGGACGTATGTCATAATAGAACTGAGAAAAATATTATCATGCAAACATAAGTGTTGTTTTAGAGGGCGACGGAGTAAATATGGTGGGGTTTAGTGAATGAAATGTTGAAATAAGGAAAGTTGAAGAGTAAGAGAAACAGAATGAGCTGTATGCGAAGATGTATATATGGACATGGATGAGGAGAAGGAAGTATTTCATAATAGAACTGACCATTTTTTTTATCATGCTAGCATAAGTGAAGTCATGCTAGAGGGCGACGGAGAAAAATATGGTGGGGTTTAGTGAATGAAATGTGGAAATAAGGAAAGTTGAAGAGTAAGAGAAACAGAATGAGCTGTATGCGAAGATGTATGTATGGACGTGGAGGAGGAGAAGGAAGTATGTCATAATAGAACTGACAAAAAAATTATCATGCAAACATAAGTGTTGTTTTAGAGGGCGACGGAGTAAATATGGTGGGGTTTAGTGAATTAAATATTGAAAGAAGGAAAGTTGAAGAGTAAGAAAAACAGAATGAGCTGTATGCGAAGATGTATGTATGGACGTGGAGGAGGAGAAGGAAGTATGTTATAATAGAAAAATTTGACGTTTTATCTTTACTGCATACTCTGACAGGGAAATGGCTTGATGGTATGGTATATATCATTTTGGTGAAGCTGAGATTTTTTTTTTAAATTGTAAACTAAGATATAAAAATGTATAAAAAATCAATTTATTCCTTTAGGTGCACGTCAAGGTAAGTAAGCTAATACAAACATAACTTATGTTAAGTAAAACACCAACACTTTGTAACCCTGCATCAATATGTGCAATGTTTTGTTGTTGCAAAGCAACTTGCATCTCGTGTTACAAGTGAACACGTGTGTTTGTTTATTTCTAAGATTACAATCCATTGAAATTCTTGGAAATTTATTCTGAGCATTTTAACACGTTTATAATAAATTTTAAAACTTTTCTTCATACTTTAGATTCATATTATTTATAGCTTATTCTGCTTCCAAAAATGATTTGAACTGAATGTAATGCACGTTAACATAATATCAGCCTTCTTGTTATTAACCTTTCCCTTCCTGTGCTAAAAAAATCTGCGCGTTCCGGTGCAGTGTATTCAATACGCATGTAAAAATGAGCGATTTAAAAACGAAAAAATAAGAATATTCATAGCCAATCGCTTAAATTAATTAAATTTGAAGTCAAAAGTGATAATAATTAAAAAATTAATTGCTGAAAACACGAAAAAAACGTCGGCCGACGTTCACAAAACGGGCGATGCGACCACCTCAAATGGCTGCCCGGAAGCTACTGAAGCGAGCGAACTGAGATTCTATTTCTTGCATTCCCATATACCGAAGTAGTGAGAGAGAGAGACGTGAATAGCGTCGCTTCCTCACCCATAGCGGTTTTTTAGAATGAATATAACTACGTCACACACTGGCACACGTTTGATTGTATTGGTGAATTTATTCCCGATTTTCACGAAATATCTCTGATGTTGCCGATAAGTGCTAATTATTATTAATATTATTTTTTTCATTCAATGCGTAAATGTATTACGAAGGAATACCTAAAATCTGAAGCCAATATTTATTATAATATATTTATAGAGATATTAAAGTTTTTAGAAGCAATGTGTACTAGTTACACATCACATGAAAGGAAGGGTTAGCAAGCTTCAATTAACAAATTGATGGAACTATTAAATTAAATAACTTTATTCCCCAATACAACAAATTAAAAGGTAACACTCGTAAGTCTACTTGGCTCAATTTCGCTAATATTTTCTTATACGAGTACATAATACATATATTTCAATATGCATACTATAGTTCAGAAATTCTAGGATGAGTCCTGTGACAGCTCACAAATTTGCCCCAATACAACCTTATGTAATGTATTCACCTAAATTACTTGCTATTTATTAGAATTGAGACTTACATTAAAGTTGATAAAATAATTAAAATTACTGAACATCGTTACAAGGTTGTATTGGGGCAAATTTGTAAGCTGTCACAGGACTCATCCTAGAATTTCCGAACTATATTTCATAAATTTATAACCAATACCACTGTTTTATTGTATCTTTTTGTAAGTTTAAAATATTTTTTAGTAATTTTGTCAATTATTTTAAGCATTTGAATAAACTGAGTCGTTTAGTATAAAAAACAGCAATCTGTCGATTTTGCGTGAATTGAGTTAACACCGAAGAAATGTTTCTATCGTAAAATTACATATTTTTAAACGCTTACATGGCAAAAAAAACAACAATACTCCTTATATAAGTGTTTTTGTTATCATGTAAACATTTAAAAATGTGTATTTTTACAATAGGAATATTTCCTCGGGTTTAACCATACAGTGCGCAATGATGCACATATGAATCAACCAAAGTTTTTCTAAATATTTTTGTATTGAGTAGTATAAACAACGAGTCACGCTCTGTTATTAATATGATACAATAATCTCCATGCTTTAAAACCACATAGGTTTAATAGAAAACTGTTTTACCGGTCAATTTGACGGTTGAAGTTTGACTTGTTACGCGTAGATGACTTTTGTGATTTGTTCCAGTTTGAAATCAAATTACTTTATTATTGGTGACCAAGGTAATCTAATTTTTTATCTTTTATTCTTCAGTACATATGTGAAAAATAAGTGAAGTAAAATATATAATTTCATGTATATGATTATATCATATAATTAACTTACAAATGCGCAGTGATTCATATATGAACCATACTCTTTTTTTTAAATATATATAAAAACAAAAAAAAATGTTTTATAGTATTTTTCATGTTTCAGTACATATGCATAAATATATTTTTATTTTTGAAATAAAAAAAAAACGCGCATTTTAGGGTTAACTCAATTCACACAAAATTGACATATTGCTGTTTTTTTATATTAAACGACTCAAATTGTTTTGTGTAGACAAATAGACAAAAAGAACTCGACTGGATAAATAAAAGTCGACTGTATTGTTCTGAAAATGACATTTTATATTCCACCGTCAGATTTGATTTAAAAGCGAGGAATAATACTTATCCATGATATTGCGAATGCAACTTTTGTATCGTCTGCTGAACACTCGAACAATTTACTACATTTTATTGGTCAAGTGAAAAGAGAGTATTGCATTGCTTCGAGTGTCAAAGAGATCAATCCACTGACAATTTTCTCTTAAATGACTCTCCGAGTTGCAACTTTAAGTACACATAGATTTTTCATAAGAAAGACTAGACTTTTCTTCTCACTGGCGTGAAGTAATTACATTTACTTCTGGCGCGATATCAAAGCGAAAAGATAATAGAATCAGACTTGAAAATAGTTGCACCTTTTTATCTTATATGTAAATGTCTGTGAAATAGTAAAAAAATAATTGTATTATATTAAAAAAAACTGAATTTAAATAACTGTAAAAGAATATTGTATGGAAGTTTTAACGAAATTATAATTCATGTTATAGATTATTCAGCCAGAAGATTCATTTTGCAATAGTGTGAGTAACAGTGCGTTTACAAAAACTTGTCACTTTATTTTTTTGAAAGAATTGTAAAAGCAAAAAAAATATAAAAATAATATTTTATATACAAACATTGAAATGAACACACACGTTTTGTAAATAAAAAAATGCTGTCAGCTTAAATTGTTATAATCATAAAAATAAAATGAAAGTAAGTTTATTTCACATATTAATTGTTTAGGCATGGCAGATTCGAGGAAACATTAAATAACAATAATGAAATTTTTCAAGATTAAAAATAAATATAAGTACAAGTATTAAAAATAAATATATTGTAAATAAAGTAAAAATGTTCATCAGCTTTAATTATTGTAGATTGCACGTAAAAATAAAATGAATGTAAGATTATTTAAGAAATTAATGTATCATAATTACAATGCCAAATAATAAAGTTTTAAAATAATAATGAATGGAGTGATACTAAATTCTAGGAAACTTGAAGTAATAACAAAGTACATTCTAAGCTTTCGAAAAAAATTGAATAATACATTACATTAGACAAAAATCGCACTTCTAATTTCAACATGGTAGTGTTTTTCTAATCACCGAGTATTTTAACAACAATACAAACGTGCGCTCTGCGCGAACCAATCGTGTGGCATTCTAAAACCAATACCACTACACAAGTTGTGTAATACAGAGAGTGTTACTCACACTATTGCAAAATGACTTCTGGCTGAATGATATACGAGTAACTATGCCTGATTATAAATACCCAAAAATATTAGGTCCCCACATACGAAACCGGCGTTTTGCCGTACTGGCAACTTTGATCTCAAATATATTCTGTTTGGTTAAGAATTTCAAATTCAAATTTATACAGCTATTTACTCAAGTATTTGTGTTTCGAAAATTATAATTCATTTGTTTTTTCCTCAATTGTTTTTTTTCTTTGCGTCACTCAGTTAACAAAATGGCGACGGTGCCGCAAAAGAAAACACAGTGCGTTTTTGGTTCCAACGTTTTCGTTCTGGAAATTTCGACCTGCAGCAAAAGCCCCGTGGACGGCCGAAGACCAAAGTTGATAATGAAGAATTGAAGGCTATTGTGGAAGCGGATCCATCGCAAACCACGTCCGAGTTGGCTGCAGGCTGCGGTGTTAGTGATAAAACTGTTTTAATCCACTTGAAGCAAATTGGGAAGGTGAAAAAGCTTGAAAGGTGGGTACCTCACGAATTGAGTGAAGCAAATCAACAAACGCGCGTTGACTGCTGCGTTGCATTACTCAACCGGCACAATAATGAAGGGATTTTGAATCGAATCATTACCTGTGATGAAAAGTGGATCCTGTATGATAATCGGAAGCGCTCATCGCAATGACTGAACCCTGCCGAACCAGCCAAACCATGCCCCGAGCGAAAATTGACTCCGAAAAAAATACTTGTGAGCGTTTGGTGGACTAGTGCTGGTGTCGTTCACTACAGCTTTCTTAAATCTGGCCAGACGATTACGGCAGATGTCTATTGTCAGCGACTGCAAACCATGATGGAAAAGCTAGCTGCTAAACAACCGAGGCTGGTTAATCGCTCTAGGCCACTGCTGCTTCATGATAACGCTAGACCACACACTGCACAACAGACGGCTACCAAATTAGAAGAGCTTCAATTGGAATGTCTAAGACATCCACCGTACTCTCCGGACCTTGCCCCGACAGATTACTATTTTTTTCGAAATTTGGATAACTTCTTGCAAGGGAAAAAATTCAACTCCGATGGGGCAGTCCAAACCGACTTCAAAGATTTTATTGATTCCCGTCCGAATGGTTTTTTTAGTAAAGGGATCGATGAACTACCTATGAGATGGCAAAAGTGCATAGATAACAATGGTACATACTTTGATTAAATAAATATATTATATAAAAAAAAAATCAACTTTATGTTCCTCCCAAACAAAACGCCAATTTCACATGTAAGGACCCAATATACACAATTTGAATATAAAATTAAACGAAAATAAAATAAATTATACTTTACTTTTTTGTATAGTATATGTTATATTGCTATTTATTTATGTTTGGATGATCTTTTTAAAAAATGTTGCCACTCTGGATATATTCCTTCTGACCGGACGAAGGTAACCGTTGTATGTACAATTGTATACGAGAACGGTCTCTAGAATGGAGTGCAACAACTACAGAGCTATCAGTTCAAGTGTGGTAGGTATCCTGTATGCAAGTATTGAGATTGAAAGAGTGAGAAAAATAACTGAAATGAAAGTGTATGATGCAAAACGTGTCTGTTTTGGTGGGAGAGAATGCAGGGACCAGATTTTTGCGTTACGGAGTATATCTAATAAATGCTCGGGAAAAAAGGGATTATGTGCATTTGTAGACTTAGAAGAGATACATTGTGGAGAAATATTGAAAGAGTATGGCGTGAATGATAAATTATTTAGTGTAATTATCTCGCTATATGCAAACATTAGCGCACGTGTTAGAGTAAATGGGGAGCTTACTGAGTAGTCTAAAATTACTAAAGGCGTAAAACAAGGATATGTTTTGTCACCTTGGTCGTTTAATTTATATGTAGATTCATGTGATTAAGATTTAAAAGATGGTGGGATAGATGTAATGACGAGTGAAATAAATTTATGTATGCAGCTGAAAAAACGACAAGTGAGCTATGTGAACGATGTCTAGTAAAAGGTTTAAAAATTAATGTAGCGAAATCAACGTTAAAGAGGAAAATACGATAAGTGAGCTATGTGAAAGATGTCTAGTAAAAGGTTTAAAAATTAATGTAGCGAAATCAACGTTAAAGAGGAAAACACGATAAGTGAGCTATGTGAAAGATGTCTAGTAAAAGGTTTAAAAATTAATGTAGCGAAATCAACGTTAAAGAGGAAAATACGATAAGTGAGCTATGTGAAAGATGTCTAGTAAAAGGTTTAAAAATTAATGTAGCGAAATCAACGTTAAAGAGGAAAATACGAAAAGTGAGCTATGTGAAAGATGTCTAGTAAAAGGTTTAAAAATGAATGTAGCGAAATCAACGTTAAAGAGGAAAATACGATAAGTGAGCTATGTGAAAGATGTCTAGTAAAAGGTTTAAAAATGAATGTAGCGAAATCAACGTTAAAGAGGAAAATACGATAAGTGAGCTATGTGAAAGATGTCTAGTAAAAGGTTTAAAAATGAATGTAGCGAAATCAACGTTAAAGAGGAAAATACGAAAAGTGAGCTATGTGAAAGATGTCTAGTAAAAGGTTTAAAAATGAATGTAGCGAAATCAACGTTAAAGAGGAAAATACGATAAGTGAGCTATGTGAAAGATGTCTAGTAAAAGGTTTAAAAATGAATGTAGCGAAATCAACGTTAAAGAGGAAAATACGATAAGTGAGCTATGTGAAAGATGTCTAGTAAAAGGTTTAAAAATTAATGTAGCGAAATCAACGTTAAAGAGGAAAATACGATAAGTGAGCTATGTGAAAGATGTCTAGTAAAAGGTTTAAAAATTAATGTAGCGAAATCAAAGTTAAAGAGATAAGCTCAGAGAAACTGGAGCAGGTTGATAATTTCTGTTATCTGGGCAGGATGTTAACGTGAAATGGATGATGAAGGAGCAACGAAAGACGGGAGCGACAGGAAACAAGGAACTAATGTTATAACTGAATAATATAATACAATCTTTATAACTCATAACATTGTGAGTGAACGACAACATTTGTTGATAAGTTATAAACATGTATCAATTTGGATGGAATATTATCCCGGCAGAGTTATTTTTACCTGGAATTTGAAATTGAATACAATGAATATCAAATTCGTCGAATAACTAATGTTAATGCGATAATATTGACGTTTTATATTGCAGTAGACAACACTATCACGTCAGTATAAAAACACGTGTCGACAATTTAAAACCGGTTTAAACCGAAACCGGTTATTTGGATAATTTGAAAATAACTGGAAACGGGTAATTTTTTTTTCTGTCAATCGGCTAGAAAATTTATACTTTCAGTAGCCAATATTAGTTGTACTCAAATAAGAAAGTCAATGAAATACGATACATTTGTATTCTTAAAATGATTTTACTTAAAAAATTTTTTTTAATCATTTTAATTTTGTTTCGAAGTTTTCGCGGTTCTTCGTATCCGTTGTTTAATGTCTTTTGATGAGTATAAGGTCTTAAGAGGGTGAAGTTGACTGCAAATATGCCCTGAAGATGAAAACTGCAACGTTTTCGAAACGTTAATATAATAAGCTAAATCACGTTGTACAACATTGTCTGTCTTATAAACCATATCACACAAAAATAATATGCCTAATTTATAATATATTTATTTATTTATTTATTTAACACTTTTATTGCAACACAATCTGGCGGGTTTGTTGCCAGGTGGCAATCTCTTCCAACCAACCAGACAAAAGTAAATGAAGCAAGTTACGTGGTCGCATAAATCATTCAAATGACTATCCATCCCCACGAAATAAATAAACATATACGCGAGAACATGCCCACGAACCCCACAAAGACGGACAGTCACCCGAACATTATTTTTCATATAAAGTGAGATATCATCAATCAAAAGGAAAGGAAAGGATGGTGGAGAGGAAAGGAAAAGAAAAATCAGGAATGAAACACGTTATTTTACTGACTAGAAATTAAGAGTTTTTTTAGTCGCTTCTTAAAGCATGCCAAGGACGTAGCGAGTCTTATATTGGTTTGTAACTGATTCCAGAGTCTCACTGCATGGACAGTAAAGGCGAACGTAAAGAAAGAGGAGCGGTGAACTGGAAAGGCCAATAAACAATCTCTGTTTGAGCGTAGCGCTAATCCATGATTGGAAAGACGCTGAAAATTTTCGGCGAGATAGGAGGGTGCGGCGGGACAGTTAAGGATAGTATA
Organism: Odontocerum albicorne; assembly: GCA_949825065.1. Lineage (NCBI taxonomy): Eukaryota > Metazoa > Arthropoda > Insecta > Trichoptera > Odontoceridae > Odontocerum > Odontocerum albicorne. Next base: position 48,366,953 of record OX463843.1, read on the forward strand.
CAATAGAGACAGTATGTGAATTTGGCGTCTATTTCTAACATTCAACCAATTCAATGCCTTCTGGTATGAAGTTATATGATCGTACTTACGTAGGTTGAAAATGAATCTTAGGCACACATTTTGAAGACGCTGTAATGTGTCCAGCCGTTCCTCTGTAACATCCAAGTAACATACATAATATACTCGAGTATTGAAGCTGAATCATCAATAATCAACACCGAATACAAAAAGTAGCTGTGTTGTAGTGTGGGCACTCGTGTGAATCCTGAAACTGTCATGAACCTATTAATATTGTCATAACACAAGTGAATTTATCATAGAAATGTAAATTTAAAAAGATAAACGATAACATACAATACAAATATAAGTTTTATAACTTGTATGGGCTGACTGTGATAATTTATATATAGGAAAGACAGGAAGATCTTTTGAAAATATATTTCATGAACACAAATCCGCCTTAACAATACCTCTAATTTATTCTAAAATGTCTAATCATTATCACCGTGAAAACTATACATTTTCTATCGATGATGCCAAATTCTTATATATCAGTAGCAAAGGAAATAAATTGGACAGATTAGAAGCCCTAAAAATTTCTAAGTCAGTGCATCGAGGTGAACATCTGGCAAACACATATATCCCAAGAATCTCTCCGCTGCACGCCGAGGTTGTACCATATCTCCCTCCAACCACAATCTTCAACCCGAATTTTTACTGTTCGAAGTGTGTATGTTCGAACAGAACTCAGTCTTTTTTGTGCTCCCCTGAAGATGAGGCGTGCACCTTGAAACCGGTAGGGTTATACCGTTACAAAAAGTGGAATTAACTGTGTTTGATAAAACAAATTACAATATAGGTTGCTCTGCGTGCAATAAAAAATTGTTTGAGATTTCAATAGTCACAGTCATATTTGCTATTTGACTACAAAACTCAGAAAACAATGTTACATAAATACATATCATCACGACATCTCCCTGTTGGGGTAGGCAGAGTGTCAAACTTTCCTATTGTGACAACACATGTGTTGCCTCTTCTACATCCATACACCGTCTCACATACATAGCTTTTAACATTTCTCTGACTTTTTACATTTCCTATTTTTTTTTCAAAATATCATACATTTGATCTAACCACACTCCGTGATCTTCTTTTACCACATTTTCATTGTATATTCATTTTGTTAGTTTTTCTTAATTCGTTCTTCCACATACCAAAACCATTTCCAAATGCTCTTTTTTATCTCACCAACAAATCAGCGTTAAGTTTACATTCATCCCTAATTACTTCATTCCGTATTCTATCATACATTGTCAACCCATTTATTGTTCTAAGTGCACTCATTTATATGACAATTATTCGGCTCTTCTCAGTCCACCAGTACCACGAATCTTCTCAGTCCACCAGTACCATGATTCATGAATCTCTCCGCTGCTCGCCGAGGTCCACCCATGCCTCCCTCAGCCCCCAGTCCCCAACCCGAATGTTTACCGTTAGAAGCGTATATCTCGGTACCAGTTCGAACAGAATTCAGTCTTGTTTGTGCTCCCCTGAAGATGAGGTGAAAGCCTTGAAACCGGTAGGGTTATACCGTTACAAAAAGTGAAATAAACAGTGTTTGACAAAACAAATTACAATGTCTTTAAACCTCCACAGTGTCAATGCTTTAACCCTTCCCTTACTGTGTTAAAATTAAAACGCGTGCTGCGGTGTTGGGTAGTGAGTACGCGATCAAAAATTAGCGATTTTAAATCGGAAAAATAAGAACATTCATAGATAATCCCCTTAATTAATTATAATTGAAGTTAAAAATTATATAATAATAATTGAGATTTATTTGCTGAAAACATTAAAAAAACATCTGGCAACGCTCACGGAACGGGCGTACGTCTAGCCTATTTGCAAGCCTAGAAGCTACTAGTGGCGCGGAACGTCAGTCGCATACCCCGGCGCTTACGCTTATGCTTGCGACGTTGAGACAATTCAGCTCCTCGCAATTCAGTGGAGTATGCAAGAGTGAGATGCGAATATAGTGTCGCGCTTCCCGCATACTATTCACCTATCGTCAAGACGAGGCACTCGCAGCGTTTAAATGCGAATTTGTTTTCGATCTTTACAAAACACCTCGATGTAGTCGATAAATTCTGATTATTATTAATATTATTTTTTAAATCAATGCGTAAATATATTATGGAGGAATACCTAAAATCTTAACCTTGTATTTATTATATTTATAGAGATATTGATGGTTATTAGAAGCAACGTGTAGAAGATACCCAACACAGGGAAGGAAAGGTTTACTATAAATATCTGTTTTTCTCCTCAACATTTTTTGCATAACCGCTTAACTGTTTTCTTGGATGTAAATATAACCGGAAACCGGTTAGCGCTTAGTTTGAAGTTCTGTGACTTTGGAATTAAAAAAAAACTATTTGAAACTGCGAGTTATAATTTATTTTTAGATTTCCCACGACGGAAGTGTATAAATGTTCATCGATTATTGTTTTTTTATCCACAAAATATATTTATTATGCATATTATGTTTGTATTTAATAAGCATAAAAAAATATACATGTAACAAAAAGTCGAGTATACCACAAATCAGACGAGTATAATATAACACATCGATCAATAAGTCCCGGGACTTACTACTAAAACAACATTTGTTTGCCAACATTCTTCTTTATTCATCAACATATTCTCCTTCAAGAGCGATACATTAATTCAAACGCTTTCCTAAATTTTGAAAGTTTCGGCAATCACTTCTTCATTGGAGTCACCTCTTTCCCCGGAGCATCTTTTTGAGGTCTGCGAACAGCCAATAGTCGCTGGGGGCCAAATCTGGAGAATGCGGTGGGTGCGGAAGCAATTCGAAGTTCAACTCATGCAATTTGGCCATTTTTACCATCATCGATGCGTTGTTGTTTCTATTCCGTTTTGAGCAAACGCGGTACCCATTTCGAAAAAAGCTTTTTCATGACCAAATGTTCATGCAAAATAGTGTAAGCACTGATGTCAGCTATCTCACGCAACTTTACTTTGCGATTTTCCATCACGATTTTGAGGGTTTTTTATGTTTTCTGGTGTAACAGCCTCATTTGGACGACCAGAGCGTTCAGCATCATTTGTGTCTGTACGACCGCGTTTGAAATCAGCATACCACCGACAAATGGTTGTTTTCGACGGAGCAGAGCCCGGATAACACTTTTCAAGCCATTGCTGAGTTTGAACGGTATTTTTTCTCATTAAAAAGCAATGTTTTACCAATACACGAAATTCGATCTTTTCCATTGTTTTGAAAATAGCAAAAGTAGCATCACTAAAACCGCTGTAACTCCATGACACAATGTCAGAATGTCATGAAAGTTTGACACGTAACTTCTGAAAGTTGGTACTAAATGATAATGGTATGGATTTGTTATTAGAATCGCCACCGGTTGGTTAGTCCCGGGACTTATTGATCGATGTGTTAAATGGACGCTTGTTCAGGATCTAAATTTGAAATTGGTCGAGTTTTCTCTTTCAAGAAATACCTGGGCCATTTGAATAGGTTCCGGCGTGGTGAAGGGGTTTAAAGATATAATAAACTATTGATGTATTGTAATAAACTATAGATTTGGATATAATAAACTATTAACAATTGCCATCAAGTTAAATCAGTACGCCCAATATATTCATGCAAGTACAAGGGTCATCCAGAAAGTAAGGTTACAACATTTATGTAGGATCGAAAAATGCTTGTATTTAATTGAAATTCACAGGATACTTCACAAATATACTATATTTTAACTACATAATCACCGTCGAGATCGAGACATTTCTGTAGTCGGGGAACCAGCTTTTGTATGCCAGTGTCATAGACCTCCGCCGCCAGCTCTTTCAGCCCCTTCTTCACAGCTTCCTCGACCTCCTGGTCGTTAAAAAATTGTTGGCGTGTAGTGACACACTCACGTCTCATCTCCCGTTATGATAGAGTCCAGAAAAGCTTCTCCGTCCTGTGCAAAACAATCCAAAAGTTCACGCGCGGCGGTCATGCGATTTTGACGGTGCTCCGGTGTGAGCATTCTGGGCACCCATCTCGCACACAACTTCTTGTAACCAAGTTTTTCAGACACAATATCACCGAGGATACTTTGAGAAATTCTTCGTGAAGGTCGTCAAGCGTCACACGGCGGTCATTTCCCACTTGTTCTTCAATTTTTTGCACAAATTCGTCAGAAATCACTGCCTTGCCTCGTCGTATCAGTACGGCCTTCTCTGAACAACCTAACCCACTTCGTGACATGTTGTCGACTCATCACATCACTACCATAAACTTCCACGAGCTTCCGATGGATATTGTTCTGCAAAGTAAAAAAACTGATGACCCCGCGGGTCTCGCACGGACGAGAGTTGGCGGGAGCACACGACGACCTCTCCATCGGAAGAATTTACTGTGACTGAACAAAATGGCCGACAAACACGCGGGATCAAACAACCTGACCGTTAAGATCCCCCCTACACGCCAGTTGCACCAACTTTGAAACAAAAAAAAAACCCCGGCCTCAGGAGCTCTTGTAACCTTAGATTCAGGATGACCCTCGTACGAGATACTGTTTCCAAATGCTATAAGTATTTAAGGGTTGTTTAAAACAATACAAATATTCAGAAAGTATGATAGAGAAAGACCAAGGATAGCATGGTTGGATAAAGTGAATGATATTCTAAAAGAAAGAAAAGTATAAAGGCAGAGAAAAGTAGGAGTTGTTTGAAAGTGGAAGAGGCGAGGGTTGTGTGTGTGTGTCTGCCGAGATATGAATGTCTGGCACTCTGTCCTTTCTGTCCATCTTGACAGACAAAATTGTATGATGGAACGTGTGTACACAGTATTTATATGTATATATGGTACGTATGTACACCGTATTACCTATTTGTCATTCTATAAAATTTGAACTCCTTTGAGGCTTTTCTTTTTTTCGTTCTTGCTGACAGTTAACCTGAGGTGGTACGAGTATATGTGGGTTTACTTTTTTTTTGTTTTCTGCCATCCGTTTTTGTTTTTTTATTTATTCTTCAATCTAGATATGCGAGGGTGTGGGATGGAAGCCCTTCGATGCCCTTGCGGTCGGGCTCGCCTTACATTAGTGGGGTGTATCTCAGCCGGGGGAATGTTTGTGGGATGAGTCCGGACCTTTTAATGTCTTCTCTCTTGAATGTATGATTTTTTTTTGTCATCTATTTATTTTCTGTTTTTTTTTATCTTCTTTTTCTACATGTTCAAGGGTGTGGGCTGAAAAACATCTGGTGTCCCCGTGGCTGGGCTCGCCCTATATTGGTGGGGGGAATCTTGGCCGGGGTGATGTTATTAGATGAGCCCAGACGTTTTGATAGCTTCTGTTTTTTAATGTATTCTCTTTTTAATGTGTTCTTGAAATGTGTCTTAATGTATTATGTACTCGTACATACTATGTTGCTATGAATAAACCTGTATTTATTTATTTATTTACTATTTATTTATACATGCCCCAGTGAATATGCATATTGTGGAACAAGGAAACGCTTCAAGTCAGAGAAATATTATAGTAGGACTTGTATGGTTTGAGGAAAGAACGAAAGAAGTGTGTGTCGATTTAGGAAAGTCTGGCGCTGTATCCTCTTTGTTTCTGCCCTGACAGGGAAATGGCGTGATAGAATGTATGTATGTAAGTATATAACATACGTGTATTTTAGCACAAAATGAATAAAACAAATCGTTTATGGTATATCGTTTTATTGTCAACAAAACGAAAGAAATAAATCTTTTTTTTTTATCTGTCTCAACTTGTAGATTTATACAAACCAAAACACGATTTTCCTTTTGGTGTAGGAAAGAAGATAAATCTCTCAACCTTTCTTTCTATCCTTGCACACAGCTCTCACCTAATCCACAAACACATATTTTGTCATACATGCTTTCCTGTATCTAATACTTTTTATCTTTTCCATATACCGCAAGGCGCACCAACGTCTCTATCATTAAAATATTGGAACAAATAACCGAATTACTGTCGACAATATGCAGAAAAAAAATCTTATTGGTATATTCTACTTAGAGGCGTGAATTTCGGACGTTTTTTCAGACTAAATAACATTATTCATATGATTTTTTTACAATTTGTTTATTGATGATTTGAGAAAAATAATTAATTCAAGATGTTATCAGCTGTTATATCTTGTAAAAAAAGGGGGGGGGGTAAACTGGTCGACATGATTAAAGCCTTTTTGTAAATTTAAAACATAAATTACATACAGTTTCTTAAAACAAAATAATGTCGTTATAGTAGGTACCAAAAAAAAAATTCGTAAAATGGTGGCTGTCTGAAAAAATTTATTTTTTTCAAATATTAATTTCTTTTTAAAATACTAAAAAAATAGTTTTGAATTTTTCAAGGTAGGGACGATATAAAAATATTTATTTAAGTTTTATACTAAATTTAAAGGCAATCGGTTATTTAAAAGTTGAGATTTTATGTCGACCAGGTCGAACAAAGTAGTTTCGACAAAAACGCGTTTAAAGTTTTGTGATTATTGTTTGAGTCATACCGGTGCGGCGTAATTGCTACCTTATTTATAGCTATAACTTCGTAAATATCAAGAGTTTAAAAATGCAAGCATGAATCAGCAGGCATGAATTAAAAGCATGATGAAAGAATTATGAAAGAATGTTGAAAGAATGGTGAAAGAATGGTGAAAGAATGCTGAAAGAATGATGAAAGTATGGAACGGTTGACGCAAGGCATGCAAGTGGAAAGTGTCGTACGTACTCGTATGTATTATATGATACGAATATATGTTATGCGTACATGTCCCAGTGAATTTAGAATCTTATGAAATTTAAAGAAGGCAATAATATGACCGCATGCAAAACAGTTTCCTGGCTAGACCGATAAAATGTTATGGAAACTCGTATTTTTATATTGTTATTCGATTTTAATGCATCCGAATAAATAACAATGGCATCATTCGACGTTTTTTTTTTTATTCAAACCTAAAAGATGTGTATCCACGTAACAGATTTCAATGTCTTACGTAAATAAATAATAAATTACATATAATTTGAATAAATCAATATATTAACAATTGTTTGGTAACCTTGAATTTCAAATGAGATTTTGTAAATCTGGAAAAAAAAATATAAAAGTGACGTTAACTTTACTTCTTGACTTCTCTTTGAGAATTTTAAATCATTTTCACGTTTAAAGATTAATGTAGGTAACATACGAGGCAAATCCAGAAAGTAAGTGTACTGAATTTTTGTAGGTTACAATTTTTTTTATTTAAACAAAAAAATTACGTGGTTACCGTAGTACATATGTAAGCTATTTTTCCACATAGTCACCATTCCTCTCAATGCAGGTGGTGAAGCGGGGTATCAACTTTTTGATGCCTTCCTCGAAGTAGTTTCCCGCCAACCCCTCCGTCCACTTCTCCACCTCCTCCTTTAGCTCCTCGTCGATTGAAAACCTTTTTCCACCCATGTACAGCTTTAAGGAGGTAAAGAGATAGTAATCTGAAGGTGCTAGGTCAGGGGAATGCGCGGGATGGTTCAGGACATCCCATTTAAACGAGGCGAGCAGTTCTTTCGTGGCATTGGCCGTGTGTGGTCTGGCATTGTCGTGCAGCAGGCAGACTCCCTTTGTCAGCATGCCTCTCCTCTTGTTCTGAATCGCCCTCCGCAATTTTTTTAGGGTCTCACAGTATCTTGCAGAGTTGATGGTCTCCCCTTGAGGCATATATTCAATTAAAATTATGCCTTGACAGTCCTAAAACACGGATGCCATTATTTTCTTGGCTGAAATTGTGGTTTTGAACTTTTTCGCGGAGGGTGAAGAGGTGTGACGCCACTGTTGAGACTGCCTTTTGGTTTCAGGCGTGTAGTGTGCAACCCAACTTTCATCTCCAGTAACGATGGAGCGGAGAAATTCATCTCCATGGAGTTGGCGCCTCAAAAACTCTTGCCTTTTTACAAAATTTCGCACTTGGCGGGAGATTGGTTTGACATTTTTCACGAAACGTGTTGTCGCGTCGACACTTCTCAACGTACTGACCTCGAACCGGTCTCGTTGTGGAAGGGAAGGGTCAGGCTACACGGAAGTGTAGCCAACATGTCGAAAATAAAATCCATCCGGTCGTGAGAGCCTCAGTACACTTACTTTCTGGATACACCTCGTACTTGTGCAATTATAATTCAAGCTGTAAGCTAGAGTTATAATTGCACAAGTATGCCTAACAAGTTAAGCTAGAGTTATAATTGCAAGTAAGCTAGAGTTATAATTGCACAAGTATAGCCTATGTATTGTAAATACATAGGCTATATGTTATATCCTACAAGATTTCTTCTAGGCATGTTGAGAACTTATCTCTAAACTTTTTTATTTGATTTGTATAACTTAGTTTTGTTAAAATTAACTTTTTACTGGTTGCGGCCTTTTGGCTGTAGTATTTATTTTATCACAACTTATTTTATAAAAATGAAGTCGCTGCCCTGGGGGCTTACGAGAGTAAATCCGACCTACCCTTCCGTTATAAGCACAAGCTCCCGAAGCATTATCTGTTGCCTGACTAGTCATCCTACAGTATTAGCTGGGACGACCAATGTCTGAGTGAATGTGATGGAATACAAGTAGCCTGAACGAGTGGACTTGTTCTTGTTAAATAATTAGTGTAAGAATTGTTATCTAGTTATAAGTAGTATGTAGGTGTTAATTATTTCTAAGATCTCATATATTAAGATTGACTAAATAAAATAAAATGATATGTAGGAAAATAAGATTAAATAAGTTTATAAATGATAACATATAATTAAGATTAGTTAAGTAATAAATTTGTATATAGGTATAGCCTTGACAAGTGTTTGTACAGTACCCGGCGGTAAGTAATACTTATCGGGCTTAAGAAAGAGACTGTCGCTTTGTAGAGCGTCGTCTCTGTCGCACTGTTAGCGCATCGTGCGATAGAGACGACGCTCTACAAAGCGACAGTTTCTTTCTTAAGCACGATGTGTATTACTTACCGCCGGGTGCTATACAATAATTTACTTGTTTAATAAAAAAAAAAAAGGTTTTACTTGCCAAGTACACATTTACTGGTTGCGAAATTTTGGCAAAAAATTTGGCTATTATATTTATTTTATTATAATTTATTTTATAAGAATAAAGAAATTCTTCTTTCAAACAGTTTTACTTGTCAAATACACTCCACATTCATACATCTCATCATACACAATCTTCCATTATTCACATTTACTTATTTCAAAATATGTTCGGTTCAATCCAAACTGACACGCCAAAGTTTGTTAACATCTACACAACATTAATTTTACTTTTATCTTTCTTCTGCCACATCCAAGTTTTACTTCCATATATCAAGGTGGGTACCAACACACTAAAATTAAGTTTATTTATTTATTTAATTAACGACACAACTCTGTCTTTTACATACAAATGAACACATGACAAGTTATACAAGTACCTTAAATTATTGACAAAAAATACAAAACTTTGTCTTAAACTAACATGGAGATATACAAAAAGCAGTAGTAATAATAAATTACAGTCATTGTTTAAAATTATTTAATATTTATATTTAAGTTCAATATATGTATGTATGATATATCACAAAATATTACCAAATTTTACTATGTAGATTTACGTAATTGTCGAAGACTTGTTTTATAGCGGTAGAGAACTTAGATTTGTTTTTAGTGGAATAACGCTTACATAGAACAAGAAGAATTGGATTTTTCAAGAATTTGATGGATAGATCTTGAGATATAGAAACCACATGGCCTCATTAGTAGAACGAGATGCAAGTTGCATTGCAGAATCGAAACCTTCTACATGTTGATGCAGTTGGTTATTATATCACGTGCTCCGTTTACCTTGTTCCCTGATTCTAGTATAAGTTCTACTAACAACTGACATATTTGTAATTTAAACCAAGGAAATAAGATAAATAAATACTTGTAGGCAAGGTTTAAAAACAATCATTTGACACGATAATTATTCCTTGCCTTAATATTTTTTATAAATAAAAGTAATGTTATGTTTTTTAAGGTAGAAACCTCTAAAATTTTGTTAAAATAATTTATTAAATAAATTGTCGGCAGCCATGGTTTAACGGTTAGCATTCATGCTAAGCAAGTGGGTGCCTCATATTTGATTCCTGGCGGATTAACTTATTATTGATTTATTTAACACTTTTATTACAAATACAATCTGGCTGGCTTATTGCCAGGCAGCAATCTCTTCCAATCAACCAGACCTTCTCCTTCCTTGCATTTGGAGTTTATACAGGGCATTAACTAGCTCATGATAGACGGTTTCAACATTATTTTCACTTAAAGCTTGTTGTATTTATTTATTATTTATTTAACACTTTTATTGCAAATACAATCTGGCCGGTTTATTACCAGGCGGCATTCTCTTCCAACCAACCAGACAAAAGTAAATGAACCAATTTACATGGTCGCATAAATTATTCGAATGACTATCCATCCCCACGAAATCCATAAACACATACATGAGCTTATGCCCACGAACCCCACAAAGACAGACAATCACCATAACTTACAGTCCGATTTACACTTAAATTTATCTTTTCCTAATTCATCATGCATTCTTATAGTGTTTTTAAAATAAATAAAAATATAAAAACTAGTCTAACTAAAGGCTGCAGTGGATTTAACCTGCCCATCGTCTTGGAACTTTGATCTCCTTACTGTGGTATCTTTTTGGGCTTGCTGGAATGGCAACAGCTTATACACTATAAATCCATACACGCACAGGTATATTTTGTCCACGAGATGACTATCAATCATATTCCAAGGAGGGAGTGCCTATCGCTATGGGATATTGAACAAAAATTAAGTGAAGTGCTAACTTATTAGAGTAATGGTGGCCCTGTATGCGGAAAGATCGACCTGTCAAGACTGCAGTGCAACAGTTTTCACACAATAAACCAAACCACGCACAGGCTTAGTCCATCCGACTCTACATAATTCATCCTCATTCTCTGATAAGACTATCATGTCATCAGTATACAGCAATTCGCACACATTCCTATTTGACATTTGAATGCTTCTCGTTGACCTCTGTAATTCCTTCATCATCCTGTCGTGTAGTTCATGACTGAGCATCTTGATTCCCATGAAAGCCTCTGAAGACTGCTTTTCATCCATCCCTGCCCCCGCGGCGCAAACGGTAGTTGTTAACCCTTCCCTTACGGTGATAAAAATAATACGCGTGCTCCGGTGCTGGAAAGTGAGTACGCAATAAAAAATTAGCTATTTTAAATCGGAAAAATAAGAAAATTCATAGATAATCCCCTTAATTAATTATAATTGAAGTTAAAAATTATAATAATTGAGATTTATTTGCTGAAAACATTAAAAAACCATCTGGCAACGCTCACGGAACGGGCGTAGATCTAGTCTCGTTGCCAGCTCAACTGCTACTGCGGCGCGGCAGGGTTGGTGGCTAATTTGGGCGTGGCTTACACTTGCGAGATTGAGACAATTAAGCTCCTCGCTATTCAGTGACGTATGCAAAAATGAGATGCGAATATAGTGTCGCGCTTCCCGCATACTTTTCACCTATCGTCAAGACCCAATATCGAGGCACTCACAGCGTTTAAATGCGAATTTGTTTCCGACATTCACGAAATACTTACGATGTAGTCGATAAATTGTGATTATTATTAATATTATTTTTTAAATCAATGCGAAAATATATTATGGAGGTAAACCTAAAATCTTAACCTTGTATTTATTATATTTATAGAGATATTGATGGTTATTAGAAGCAACGTGTAGAAGATACCCAACACAGGGAAGGAAAGGTTAAGGATATTCCAGTTGCTTTTCATACTTTGGTCAGTCCAACGCATTTGGATTCCTCCTTTTGTGCTTCGTCCTTCAGTAACCACAATCTCTCCGAACTGTTTCCTTGACCACAAGCCTTGTGCCTAAAGAATCAGAGGACTTATGGAAGGCATATTGTCGACAATACGTCGCAGATTCTCAGTTCTTCGTGAATGGAGCCGTTAGTTCGTCTTGCTGTCCATGGAATTCGTAAGCACCTTCTCTAGCACCACATTTTAAATGCATCTATTCTAAGTCCCTAACTTGCTCTCACAGTCCAAGTCTCCGCGCCATACATTATTAATATTGCCGTGATGATGATAGTTCTGCTATCCCATACTTTTTCCATCTTTGGACACCCTTCTAGTTCCTTCACACACATTTAAAATACATTTGATCATATTAACCTCAATAATAATATAAATAGGCCAAAACCCGTACGATGGTGGTTGTCGTCAAAGAAAGAATACGATAATTGAATTTTGAATACAAGAGGAATACTTGGATTCTCTGCGAAAGTAATTCGAAATTTGAATCTCGGTGGGTCCGTGATAACTGAACGAATTTTAAATACCTAGCTAACAATTTTTGAACCGGTGTAAAAAGGGACGATGTATAAATGATATATATATCAACAAATTCTATATTAATGAATATATATTTTCATAAATGTAGAATTTGTTTTACTTCCGTGAATATTTCACCGGTTGCAACTAGTTTAATTTAATTAAGAATCTATTTAAATATTAAATAACCAGGATGATATGAAATCTTACCTTAACCCCTTTTGAAATACTAGATCACTCAGTTAAGCCATTATTCGATTTAATGTATACTTTACTTTCAACACCAGATTCCTTAAATTTTCAGCGTCTTTCCAATCATGGATTAGCGCTACGCTCAAACAGAAATTGTTTATTGGCTTTTCCAGTTCACCGCTCCTCTTTCTTTACGTCGTCCTTTACTGTCCATGCAGTGAGACTCTGGAATCAGTTACAAACCAATATAAGTTTTGAGTACCTGGTCTTTCAGGATGAATGACGAGTGGAAAGGATTTATGTGAGCTCGTGAGTGTGGGTCTCTTCTTGTTGTTTTAATTTTGTTTTTTTTTTGTATTTGTGTTTCTGTGTATTTTTTTTAAAATTTGTTTTAATTTTTATTCTTATGATTGTGTGCGGTATATTGTGGGATGAATATTTTTGGTCTTTCTAGAGTGATGATGTGTGAGGAGTTGAATTACGCAAGATGTTTCCAGTTGTAGTTGAGTGTCACTGTTTGTCAGGTTGATGAAAGCGTGCAACGGGGTTTTCTTGTCTAATCAAAAATCGGAAAGAAGTATCGATTTATTTTTTCATGCTAAATATCCTCAGTGAGATACAGGCAAAAGCCTTGTTTACTGGGGATACGACAAATGAAAGGCAACAAACCCAGATCCATTTAAATTATATGTCCAAATCAAATTACCTGTTGTTTTTTCTCAAATTGTGTATATTTCTTGTCATGTGTAATAATAAATAAATAAAAAAATAAGACTCGCTCCGTCCTTGGCATGCTTTAAGAAGCGACTGAAAAAACTCTTAATTTCTAGTCAGTAAAATAACGTGTTTCATAACTGATTTTTCTTTTCCTTTCCTCTCTACCATCCCTTCCTTTCCTTTTGATTGATGATATCTCACTTTATATGAAAAATAATGTATTTGTGGGGTTCGTGGTCACGTGCTCACGTATATGTTTATGGATTTCGTGGGGATGGGTAGTCATTTGAATGATTTATGCGACCACGTAACTTGCTTCATTTACTTTTGTCTGGTTGGTTGGAAGAAATTGTCGCCTGGCAACAAGCTCGCCAGATTGTATTTGCATTAAAAGTGTTAAATAAATAAATAAATAAATAAAAAATTCAATATTTTCTCTTATCACTCGGTTATATACTTTTATCTAAGTCCATAATATCAACTTATCAAAATAAAAATAAAGTCTTGTATGTTAAGTAAAGTAAAAAAGAGCACACAGAGATGATCTCGTATCACTCTTGATTCAGACGTCTAGCCTTGAATAGAAAGTTATTTTTTCCACGTCCACATTACAGTATCATGCGTCAAAATTGACACTAAAATAATATTATTGACAAATACTAAATATTGATATGATTATGGTTTGATTATTGATATGATTTAAATCCCATTGTTTGCTGTTTCTTCGAAGTATCGACATACCCGTATAAATTAGCCAATACCACAATATCACTACACAGAGCATAAAGTCTATCATAGCTTGGATTGATTATTAGTAATGAAGGTACACACAGGCGAGCGCCAGCGCTCGTCTAGCGAAATAATAGTATCGAGGGTCTACGCTTCAACGTGCATATATAGGTTGATTGCATAAATGTCTCAAATTCTGTTTTGATTTTTAAAATAAGGAAAAGAGACTTTTTTACGTATCGGATTGTTAAATACTAGTAGATTTACCTTACCTGGACGGATATGGTCAGCAACACAAGGGTTCTTCAAAGAGCCAAAGTTGATAGAGCTGACTAATATTAAAAAGATAATGGTGACTAATATCAAAATCAGAAAGGTGTCCTATTTCGGTCATGTACTTAGAGGAGCAAAGTACAAATTACTGCACCTGATCATCCAAGGCAAAATAGAAGGTCGAAGAGGTGTTGGCAGGAGGCAAATCTCCTGGCTTCGCAATATATGTGATTGGACTGGTATAAGGAGCGTTGGGGATCTTTTGCGGGCTGCCGTGGACAAAGGTGCCTACTCTCGGATGATAGTCAACTTTCGGAGGATCTGACATGATAGTAGGAAGAAGAAGAAAAATATTTAAACCTCGGTAACAACCTCCGTAGCCTAGTGGCAAGATTCTTGACATCCACACGAGAGTTTCGAGTTCGATTCTAGATAGTACCAAAAAAAAGGGTGTAAATCTGATAAAAGAGTTCGTCTTGTAACAATACACTCACCGAACGCTTCGGCGCCGAACAGTTGTGTTGCCAACACGTTCAATGGCGAACCGCGAGTTCCGTGCCCACTCCAGAGGTTTTAAAGTCAGAGGCTTGATTACTGGGGCCGAAGATAATATTGTCTGTCGGTCAAGCTCTTCAATGTTTCCGAAACATTAATTCGGATAGACATTAAAGGCTACTTGACGAAAAAACTTTATTGTAATTCAAATGTGACATGATTAGGGATGAATGTGAACTAAGGTTTTGAGCAAGATAAAGAAGAGCACTATGAGATGGTTTGGGCACGTGGAACGATCGAATGAATAACTAACAAAACAAATATACTATGCGTATCCAGAAAGTAAGTGTACTGAGGCTCTCACGACCGGATGGATTTTATTTTCGACATGTTGGCTACATTTCCGTGTAGCCTGACCCTTCCCCTCCGCAACGAGACCGGGTCGAGGTCAGTACGTTGAGAAGTGTCGACGCGACAACACGTTTCGTGAAAAATGTCAATCCAATCTTCCACCAAGTGCGAAATACGCGGCGTCATCCGTTATCTCGTTTGGAAGGGAAAACCTCCGGTTGAGGTTTATAATGAGGTGAAAACTGCATATGGTGATAAAGCTATGAATCGTACGAGTGTGTACAAGTGGTGTCGCGAGTTTAAAAACGGTCACGTCACACCTCTTCACCCTCCGCCAAAAAGTTCAAAACCACAATTTCAGCCGAGAAAATCATGGCATCCGTGTTTTGGGACTGTCGAGGCATAATTTTAATTGAATATATGCCTCAAGGGGAGACCATCAACTCTGCAAGATACTGTGAGCCCCTAAAAAAATTGCGGAGGGCGATTCAGAACAAGAGGAGAGGCATGCTGACAAAGGGAGTCTGCCTGCTGCACGACAATGCAAGACCACACACGGCCAACGCCACGAAGGAACTGCTCGCCTCGTTTAAATGGGATGTCCTGAACCATCCCGCGCATTCCCCTGACCTAGCACCTTCAGATTACTATCTCTTTACCTCCCTGAAGCTGCACATGGGTAGAAAAAGGTTTTCATCCGACGAGGAGGTAAAGGAGGAGGTGGAGAAGTGGACGGAGGGGTTGGCGGGAAACTACTTCGAGGAAGGCATCAAAAAGTTGATACCCCGCTTCACCACCTGCATTGAGAGGAATGGCGACTATGTGGAAAAATAGCTTACATATGTACTACGGTAACCACGTAATTTTTTTGTTTAAATAAAAAAAATTGTAACCTACAAAAATTCAGTACACTTACTTTCTGGATATGGCTCGTACATTGCAAATGTTCGTTGAAGACGTGATAGAGAAACATAAAAAAAAAAACGATTCTTTCGTTGACCAATGTATGGATTCCTAGATCACCCTCTCAATCAATTTATGTATGATATTTGAAAAAAAAGGAATGGATGTAGAAGTGGCAAAAGATGTGTGCCATGATAGGAAAGTATGGTACTCGCTTCTCTCTGATTATTCCGATAAAGAGATGACGTTATGGTACGTACTTGTATGTATTATAACATTTGTTCATTGTCTTTTTACCCCTGCACATCAGATAAGCACACTCAGCTAAATTGTCACATTTCATAAATAAAACTGAGGATATACGGAAATTAGCCGATATTATATTATTAACGAAAATAGCACAATATCACATTGATGCCCCAGAATTACTCTCAAACATAAACCTTAACGTCCCCAGAATCTCCGCAAGACATACTAAATGGCTGAACATCCCCTTTAGTGCGACCAAATGCAGACAAAATTAATTCTTTGTTAGAGCATCTAATTTCGTAAACAACCTGGAAGACTTCCCGGAATTCGATTTATTTAACTCTTCTACGAACTCGATTAGATTGCGCATATGCGGGAACTGGTTTGGTGTGGATCTCTGACTGTCTCATCTCTGACTGTCTCCTAGTTAACAATTTTCAACATTACTTAAAGCCTACCTACTACCTTCTTACCAATCTCCTAACATAATTAAGTGTACATATTGAAACCATATGCGAAAACTGTTAAATGGTGTTTCGAAACCCATAGTTATCAGTAATAATACCGACATAAACACTGTATGTTTTCCTAATATCATAAAAAAATATATATATCATTTTATTCGTATACTTTGTCTCCCGGTCACGCTCTTCAATGTGTCCGAAACGTGTATTTAGATATATTGAAATATTCATACCAAAAAAAAAGTGTGGGAAAAGTATAGAATCAAATATTGATCGATAAGTGTAATAATCAACATTTTTATCATCCGAGAATTTCAGTTTAACGAAAGACTTTCGATAACATCCATAAAAAGTATTATAATATACGTCTGGCGAAGCTGGTGATCACGGAGACAGCTAAGGGTAGACAAGCAAGAGGGGGATGTTGTGAGGGATGAAGGAGTTAGTTCAGTTCGATCCTACCTCCACCCACGTTGTTATGGGGGACCAAATAAGTCCCCATCCTGTGCGATCTACACTGGAAGATTGAAATCATCTTTATTTTTTTTATAATATATCACATAGTGTGCAAAATAGGCAAAAATATTGAAGCGGGTGTTGCTGTAGGTAATAAGGTTTATGCGGTCTGCTTCTATTGAAGAGATGATGATAGTAGTTGTTGGTAAATAAATAAAACACGTTAAATCGCAATGCGGAAGGAGAGAGGGAATGAATGTTTTATTTGATAGTATGTAGGTATTTATAACATTTCAGAATGGGCGCGGGAGTGCGCCCGCGATATACTTTTATCTCGCTTCTGTGCGTGCAGAAATGGTCAATTGAAGTATTGTAGATATCGTAAATAGTATTGTAGGTAAACAATCTATTTACGGAACCGGCGAGACAGCGTGATGCGTTCTCTTTCTAGTATGGAATGCGGCGCGATGCGCGGCCGGCCTCATGTCGGTCATGTGACCTTTGGACTTGAATCGCCGGCGTATGAACTTCGGACTGTCTATTTACATTTGTCGAGGAAGTGAATCTCATCGGTCATTGACCGTATGTATGCGCCAATATTTACCGACGACCGTGGTTCCCACAGTGCACTTAGTATTTTTTTAATGAATCATATAGAAAATATAAAAAAAATACTATCCACATGGCGTCCTAGTGCCAACCTTGATGTCTAAAAGCGAAGAGTAGTATATATATAATAATAATAATAATAATAAAACGACAATTTTTATAGAGCCGTTTAGATAGTAGACTTTCCTCATGGGCGCTCTAACTCGAAATTAAAACCGAAAATTTTTCACAAATTAAAAAAAAAGAGATGCGTGAGACTCTCGCGTGGTAGAAGTGAAACTTCTTAGCTCCTAGGAAAAGTTGATTTTATGTATTGCTTTTTTTCCATTTGTTAACGATTTTTTTTTAGGATTAGGAAATGGTTATGTGGAATTTAGTTCAACAAAAAGTCTTAATTAAATAAAAAAATATAATGTTTTTTATTTTTAATCATTTTAATAATAAAAAATAATTTTAATAATAAATAATAATTTTTATAATAATATATACACTTAATAATATTAAAATAATATTAATTATTATTAATAATAAATAATTATTAATATTAAAATAAAAAATAGTTAATAAATAAAATATTTTATAATAATAAAATAATAATATAATACACCGTTTCACTTTTCGTGACGTTCAGGACAATTTACCCTACCGCGCCAATAGAAGTTTCACTGAAACAAAATCTAGTTGAGTGTAAAGATTTGAAAGTGGAGGCTGCGGTCATTAGATAACATTCTTCTCCGAATTTGCTGCAAACTCTACCTAACACTGAGGCAGAAAAAAATGTATCGAAAATGAAATCATGAATTCTAGTTATTTTATGAACATTTAATAAAACCATTTAAATTGTATTCTACTTGATATTTCAAAATAGAAAAAAAAAAGATCGATCCAAGTTAAAAGTATTGTGGAAATGCGAAAAAAAGATCGATCCAAGTTAAAAGTATTGTGGAAATGCGAAAAAAAGATCGATCCAAGTTAAAAGTATTGTGGAAATGCGTAAAATATCTAATATTACAATATTTGATAAAGTAAGAAATGATAAGATAAATAATAATTATTTGTTAAAGATGGGCGGTGAACGTAGAATAAAGAAAGGAATCTAAAGATGGTTTGATTAAATTGAGAGGAGCTGCGAAATAATTACGAGTCTGAAATAAAACGAGTGAAAAAGAATGGAATGAGATAGCGGGAGAAATTTTAACGCAGATAAATGTAAGAAGTATGAGATACAGCATATCATGTATTAATGTAGACGAGATGATATACTGGAGGGAATGATTAAGGAATCGATTGGCAGAGGGCTCCCTCGCCGGGAGTATCTGGAGCAAATATGCCACGATATGGACTGCACCTCCTATACAGAGCTCAAGAGGATCGCTGAAGATCGAGCGGAGTGGAGGAGGAGATGTAGAGCTTTGCTGCTAACCAATCTCCAAGATTGAAACTGAAGAAGAAGATGATATGAAATCTGTCAAATTACACATCTAGATTCTGTCTACATGAAATTATCAAGATGCTGTCTATGGAGAATTTTATCTAGAAGATATGAAATCTGTCAAATTAAACATCTAGATTATGTCTACATGAAATTATCAAGATGCTGTCTATGGAGAATTTTATCTAGAAGATATGAAATCTGTCAAATTAAACATCTAGATTCTGTCTACATGACATTATCAAGATGCTGTCTATGGAGAATTTAATCTAGAACATATGAAATCTGTCAAATTAAACATCTAGATTATGTCTACATGAAATTATCAAGATGCTGTCTATGGAGAATTTTATCTAGAAGATATGAAATCTGTCAAATTAAACATCTAGATTCTGTCTCATGAAATTATCAAGATGCTGTCTATGGAGAATTTTATCTAGAATATATGAAATCTGTCAAATTAAACATCCAAATTCTGTCTACATGAAATTATCAAGATGCTGTCTATGGAGAATTTTATCTAGAAGATATGAAATCTGTCAAATTAAACATCTAGATTCTGTCTACATGAAATTATCAAGATGCTGTCTATGGAGAATTTTATATTCTTCACACGTTACTTTAAAAGAAGGAAATGTCAAAAGTCAGAGAAATCGTAGGAGTTGAATGACAAGGTGTATGGGTGTAGAAGAGGCGAATAATGTATGTCAAGATAGGAAAATCTGACGTTCTGTCCTTTCTTACTTTCTAAAGTTCAATAATCATCCATTCTATACAGTATCCTTTAAACTTTATAAATCTATTTTTTAGGATCACCTTTTATGCATTGACTGGAGGCTTTTGAGGTCGTCATGTGATGCACATACAGCAAGTGCTAATGTATTTATCTCTCTAAGCCTGTTATCGAATTCCCCTGCCTTGTTTAGTTTATACATTATTTCCAAACTAATCTAAATCTAGCATTCTGTTCATTTCCACAAATATTAGAACTGATGATTTCAATATCAATATTTTGTGTTCATAATCTGAATTGTAGATATAACACAAGTTATGCTAAAAGATATTGATGTGACACCAAACAATGTGAAATGATTCATTTTTGTTTTTGATTAGCATATAATGTTAGTAAATGCATAAATAATGATTAAATATGGTCGAATCGGGAAAATTATGGAATATGCTAATACAATATTTTAACGACTTATGATTGTTGAAATAATTCTGACATAACTTTGTGGAATTCTATTATGTGTTAACATAACATAAGTTGTGTCCGTTTTTTTTTTTTTTCAAATTTAAAAATGAGCATCAAAAGTAAAACAAAATGGTAAATGTTATACGTCTTTCAAAATAAAATTTTCTGCTCTACAATATATTGTGTTTGCTTTTACGTTACATATATTATTTTATTTGATTACAAGCCTTCAAAAATGGAATGTCAAGTAGACGAAAGTGAGCATTTTCGACAACTCCTTCTGTTTGCGTTCAATCGAGGAAATAAAGCTGCCAAAGCCGCTCGCGATATTTGCGAAGTGTACGGTGATGATGCTACAAATGAAAGGACAGCTCGTCGATGGTTTTTTGCGTTTCAAAGATGGTAATTTCGACCTGAAAGACATGGAGCGTTCCGGACGACCAGTGGACTTCGATGAGGACCGCTTAAACCATATTATTCATGAAGATCCCCTTCAAATCACCGTGGAATTGGCTGAGCAGATGAATTGTAGTCACATTACTGTATACCACTACTCTTCGTCCGGAACGCTCCATGTCTTTCAGGTCAAAATTACCGCCTTTGACACGCAAAAACCTTCGACATATTAATATGAAATATAAAATTCAGGTGTCCAAATTTTTGTGTGTCCCTAAGAGACAAAATAAAAAGCTAACGCATTCGTGGAAGCCTAGGTGTTACATACATCTACAGTAAGATGGAGGAGAGGCGATTGATAGGGCACGTTGGTCGCAGAGCACCCGATCACATTGTGAACCAGGCAATCTCCATGGATCTTCCTCGAATAACAACCAGAGGAAGACTAAAGAATTCATGGGTGGTGCAAAAAGATAACCTGATGCAGATGCACGGCCTGGGGGACGTAGTCCGGGACAGAAGAGCATACAACCTGAGGACGACGAGGAGAGCTGACCCCAACAGTCTTCGCAGACAGTGAGTTGGGATGGAGCCAGGGAGAAGAAGGTCTTATCAAATTATCTGATGATGAGACATAAAGTGTTGAAATTCATTTATATTTCTTATGATTGTGTTAATTTTTATAGTATTTAAAATATACCACGAGAGATTATTATAATTATGTTTCTTAAAAATCGGAATTACAGCAAAGTCTAAATATTCTTCTTGATGTAGAATTTTGGAGCTGTTGTTGCGAAAATAAATTTTTCGTAGGGAGGTCATTGCCTGTTTCTCCCCCTTTTAGGCGGCTTTCGTTGAATGCGATGCCCTCCGGGAATCTCGTGTACCGCTACGTTTAGGATTGTATGCGCCCATTCTATCCACATGGTCAAGTCAGTACCGCCTTCTCTTCCTGCTCCCTCGATACGATATCCTCTGTGTTTCTAGTTGTGTCGATTCTGGTTGTAACATTATAAGTCAATATTGGGCCGACACATATCTTCTATGTTCAAGTCAAAATGATTTTTATTATAAGGCATGAAATGCCAATAATGAACAAATAACAAAGTGTCATGTGGGTCGTTTAACCATTTTCCCTGTTAGGTATGGAGTTGTTAGTGTGTACCTGTGCCAGACTTTTAATGGCATATTTATTTCTGTTCAAAAAAAATTAATGTGTTATAAGTTAATTACTCGCAGTTCGTTTACTTTCTGTTATGTTTAATATTTCCCTTTCAGCGCTAAAAAAATCCGCCCATTCCGGTGATATGTATTCAATCCACATATGTAAAAATGAGCGATTTAAAATCGGAAAAATAAGAATATTCATAGCCAATCGCTTAAATTTAAGTGATAATAATTGAAATTTAATTGCTGAAAACATTAAAAAAGAACATTGGACGACCTTCACAAAACGGACGAAGTAACCATCTCGAACGAAAATCCGCTGACTACTAAGCGAGATAAGCGAGCGAACTGAGATTCTATTTCTTGCGTTTCCATATACCGAAGTAGAGTGATAGTGAGACGTCAATAGCGTCGCTTCCTCACCCATAGCGGGTTTTTTAGAATGAATATACCTACGTCACACACTGGCACACGTTTGATTGTATTAGTGAATTTATTCCCCATTTTCACAAAATATCTCTGATGTGGCCAGTGTTAATTATTATTTTTTTCATTCAATGCGTAAATGTATAACGGAGAAATACCTAAAATCTGAAGCCAGTATTTATTATATTTATAGAGATATTAAAGTTTTTAGAAGCAATGTGCACTAGTTACACATCCAGGACAGGAAGGGTTATGCCTTTTTTGTCACTATACTGAGAAATGTAAATTATAGAACGTAACGCACAAATGTCATTTAATGTTTTTTTTATATATAACACATTTAATTCATACATAACCGATAAATTACCGCAAATTTAAATGGAACGCGTGTTTTTGCTTTACTAAGAAATATTTTATTAACACTTGCCACCCTGTGATGGATAGCGAGTGACCAGGACTTATAATTTCTCCAAATATACTGCTTGCAGGGTCTTCATACTTTATGTATTCCTCATCAAAACCTCTATGATTTGAATGATGTCATTACGAAATAAAAACATTGGTGAATATCAACAGAAATGTATTTAATCGGGAACGGGCGTGTGCTTGTGTGTATTATATAACGTTGGTGTGTGTGCGCACCTGACTCATTCATGACACTACGAAGTAGTGTGAGCGGAACGCGGATATCTCCGTTCCAAGTATTCGTCACCAGTTTTATAATCCTTGACTTGTTATTTTTTATCTGGTAAGGTATGTTCTATTGTACCGTTACTCTTTTTATACTAAATGTATTATATATTTGTTACATTTTTCATTTTCAAAAAAAATATAATTGAGATGGCGGGAAATATCGATAGCGATGATAGCATTTTTTTTAGCACAGTAAAGCAAGTGTTAATAAAAAGGCAAAAATGATTAAATTACCGATCAAAAGTTATTAAATTTACGACACACGAGATAAATGATGCCAAAAAATATTGCGACACAAATAACTTATAAATTATGGGGAATCCACTTAAAAAACTACGAACACGCCAACTCAAGCTATATTTAACGGCTGTCAAATGGATCACTTTTGAAAAATGACAAAATCTCAATCAGAAATGATAAAAATACTCATATTTTTTTACAGAGATGGCACTGTTTATACTAATTGTAAAATATAGCATAGTTATTTATCAAATTATTTATATAAGCTCAACAATATGAACGCGGCTATAACTGCGTTCATTCTGTGCGGTACGGATTAATGATAAGGACAATTCCGTTCTTGGCATTGAAAGGAAGGGAGTAAAGATGGAGAAAACGGTACGAGGACAGATTGAATTTTCAATGTAACATAATGACAGAGATGGCGCATGACAGGGCTGGGTTTAACTTTGTGATGCCATGTTTATACATTTTTAATAAAATAATGTTAAAATATTATATTTGTAATGATTGAATGCATGAGAATTTATTAGGTGTTAAGATAAGTGGTGTCCGTTTTTTTTTTTAAATTTAAAAATGAGCATCAAAAGTAAAACAAAATGGTAAATGTTACACGTCATTCGAATATTCATGAATAATATAGTTTAAGCGGTCCTCACCGAAGCCCACTGGTCGTCCGGAACGCTCCATGTCTTTCAGGCCAAAATTACCGTCATTGAAACGCAAAAACCATTGAAGAGCTGCCCTTTCATTCATAGCATCTTCACCGTACACTTCGCAAATATCGCGACCAGCTTTATTCCCTCGATTGAATGTGAACAGAAGGAGGTGTCGAAAATGCCTACTTTCGTCTACTTGACATTCCATTTTGAAGGCTTGTAATCAAATAAAATAATATATGTAACGGAAAAGCAAACCCAATATTTTGTAGAGCAGAAAATTTTCTTTCGAATGACGTATAACATTTACCATTATGTTTTACTTTTGGTGCTCATTTTTAAATTACAATGTCTTTAAACCTCTACCGTGTTAATGCCTTAACTATCAATAGTATATGGAATAAACAGTGTTTGACTAAACAAATTACAATGTCTTTAAATCTCTACCGTGTTAATGCCTTAACTATCAATAGTATATGGAATAAACAGTGTTTGACTAAACAAATTACAATGTCTTTAAATCTCTACCGTGTTAATGCCTTAACTATCAATAGTATATGGAATAAACAGTGTTTGACTAAACAAATTACAATGTCTTTCATTCTCCACCGTGTTAATGCCTTAACTATCAATAGTATATGGAATAAACAGTGTTTGACTAAACAAATAACAATGTCTTTAAATCTCTACCGTGTTAATGCCTTAACTATCAATAGTATATGGAATAAACAGTGTTTGACTAAACAACTTACAATGTCTTTAAATCTCCACCGTGTTAATGCCTTAACTATCAATAGTATATGGAATAAACAGTGTTTGACTAAATAGTATATGGAATAAACAGTGTTTGACTAAAAAAATACAATGTCTTTAAATCTCCAGCAATAACAAAGTTAACACGTAAAACTAATCGGAAATACACTATTACCTACAAAAACCAATAAAGAAATGTACCATAAATATAATAATGCCTTAACTATCAATAGTATATGGAATAAACAGTGTTTGACTAAACAAATAACAATGTCTTTAAATCTCTACCGTGTTAATGCCTTAACTATCAATAGTATATGGAATAAACATTGTTTGACTAAACAACTTACAATGTCTTTAAATCTCCACCGTGTTAATGCCTTAACTATCAATAGTATATGGAATAAACAGTGTTTGACTAAATAGTATATGGAATAAACATTGTTTGACTAAAAAAATACAATGTCTTTAAATCTCCAGCAATAACAAAGTTAACACGTAAAACTAATCGGAAATACACTATTACCTACAAAAACCAATAAAGAAATGTACCATAAATATAATAATGCCTTAACTATCAATAGTATATGGAATAAACAGTGTTTGACTAAACAAATTACAATGTCTTTAAATCTCTACCGTGTTAATGCCTTAACTATCAATAGTATATGGAATAAACAGTGTTTGACTAAACAAATTACAATGTCTTTAAATCTCTACCGTGTTAATGCCTTAACTATAAATAGTATATGGAATAAACAGTGTTTGACTAAACAAATTACAATGTCTTTCATTCTCCACCGTGTTAATGCCTTAACTATCAATAGTATATGGAATAAATAGTGTTTGACTAAACAAATAACAATGTCTTTAAATCTCTACCGTGTTAATGCCTTAACTATCAATAGTATATGGAATAAACAGTGTTTGACTAAACAAATTACAATGTCTTTAAATCTCTACCGTGTTAATGCCTTAACTATCAATAGTATATGGAATAAACAGTGTTTGACTAAACAAATTATAATGTCTTTCATTCTCCACCGTGTTAATGCCTTAACTATCAATAGTATATGGAATAAACAGTGTTTGACTAAACAAATAACAATGTCTTTAAATCTCTACCGTGTTAATGCCTTAACTATCAATAGTATATGGAATAAACAGTGTTTGACTAAACAACTTACAATGTCTTTAAATCTCCACCGTGTTAATGCCTTAACTATCAATAGTATATGGAATAAACAGTGTTTGACTAAATAGTATATGGAATAAACAGTGTTTGACTAAAAAAATACAATGTCTTTAAATCTCCAGCAATAACAAAGTTAACACGTAAAACTAATCGGAAATACACTATTACCTACAAAAACCAATAAAGAAATGTACCATAAATATAATAATGCCTTAACTATCAATAGTATATGGAATAAACAGTGTTTGACTAAACAAATTACAATGTCTTTAAATCTCCACCGTGTTAATGCCTTAACTATCAATAGTATATGGAATAAACAGTGTTTGACTAAATAGTATATGGAATAAACAGTGTTTGACTAAAAAAATACAATGTCTTTAAATCTCCAGCAATAACAAAGTTAACACGTAAAACTAATCGGAAATACACTATTACCTACAAAAATCAATAAAGAAATGTACCATAAATATTATATAATGAAATATTATACGAGTACACAGCTTTAAGAATACCCAAATACCCAAAAATCTTATAAATTAGAATTTACTTTAAAAATTACAGTCGAGAGGAATATCATATCTGGAAAGTACAGTACAACAAAGCTTGTCTTCACTCAACTGTCTTCGTGATTACCGTTTTCTCTACACTTTCATAATTCTTTCTAGCAATATGCCCTAAGCAAGAGTACTATATGTGTGTTATGATTCCTTTTCTATATGTAAAATCGGAAAATTTCTCGGTAATGCCCGATGATAAATTAGTCAATGAAAATTTATAAATCAACATCATAATTATGCGACATCATATTAATATGATGTATAATGTACCTTATTATTCAACAATTTAATTTTTTTGGCAAACTTTTCTCAAATGGTTTTTTGTCAATTATTTATGGATGAATTTTCTAAAATTTTCTGACATCGTTGTATTTATAGGGGCAATAGGAAAAAAAAACGTTAATAGTTTCGTTTTATATGTTGTTTCGAAATAAAATAAAAAATGTATTGGTTTGTCGCAAACTTCATATTCGAAGTCGGCCGCAACAAAATTCAGATGTGAAACATTTTTTTTTACAATTATGAAATATTTTTTACTCCCGATTGATACTTAATAATAACAATTTGATATATTGTAAAGTAAATTGTTTCGTATTATGATATCACCTCAAGGGTTGTTTTTGTATTTATAATTAATAATTCGTAAGCGCTACTTAATTTAAATGAAATAGAACTGGTGGAAAAATAGAATGATCAACGAGGTATTATCAAAGTTTATGATGTTATTTGAACACTACATACATAGGCTACACTACACCTAAAGCCGAATGTGTTACTATCACATAGCGGACAATCTACAAAGGTTCCTTTGTAGTTCGTTTTCCTTAAGCAAATTTGCTATGTGATTTTCTAATCACATATGTTTTACTAAAAATGTGCAGAGGCGGGGAAGTACCTAATCTAATGGCCGCAGTTACCATCTTCCTATTCTTACACTCAACTTATTGTAATATTTTTAATCTGTCAACAGTGGGTTCAAATCCCGAGTTGCAGCGCTATTGATGAGAGTCAGCTCTCTGAACGGCGTTATATAAATTGTCCTTTGTTATTGTATTATTATGCCTTCTATTTAGCAGATCTATGACAAGGGTAATGCTGCCTTTAATGTTTGAACAGATATTTAGATTATTTTTAGTTAAATAAGGATGCATGAAGATACGTTTGATTGGATTGATTAAGAAACCCATAGATTTTTTGTTGATCCTCTTGTTTAAACCTTTATCAAATAACTATACTAATTACTACTAAACCTTTATCAAATAACTATACTAATTACTACTTAGCCTTTATCAAATAACTATACTAATTACTACTAAACCTTTATCAAATAACTACACTAATTACTACAAAACCTTTATCAAATAACTACACTAATTTCTACTAAACCTTTATCAAATAACTACACTAATTACTAATAAACCTTTATAAAATAACTACACTAATTACTACTAAACCTTGATCAAATAACTGCACTAATTGCTACTAAACCTTTATCAAATAACTACACTAATTACTACAAAACCTTTATCAAATAACTGCACTAATTACAACTAAACCTTTATCAAATAACTGCACTAATTACTCCTAAACCTTTATCAAATAACTGCACGAATTACTTCTAAACCTTTATCAAAAAGCTGCACTAATTACTAAACCTTTATCAAATAACTACACTAATTACT
This sequence comes from Odontocerum albicorne, assembly GCA_949825065.1. Taxonomy (NCBI): domain Eukaryota; kingdom Metazoa; phylum Arthropoda; class Insecta; order Trichoptera; family Odontoceridae; genus Odontocerum; species Odontocerum albicorne. The sequence goes on from OX463843.1 coordinate 48,395,233, forward strand.
AATAAACCTTTATCAAATAACTACACTAATTACTACTAAACCTTTATCAAATAACTGCACTAATTGTTACTTAACCTTTATCAAATAACTACACTAATTACTACTAAACCTTTATCAAATAACTACACTAATTACTACTAAACCTTTATCAAATAACTGCACTAATTGTTACTTAACCTTTATCAAATAACTACACTAATTACTACTAAACCTTTATCAAATAACTACACTAATTACGACTAAACCTTTATCAAGTAACTACACTAATTACAACTAAGCCTTTATCAAATAACTACACTAATTACTACTAAACCTTTATCAAATAACTACACTAATTACTACTAAACCTTTATCAAATAACTGCACTAATTGTTACTTAACCTTTATCAAATAACTACACTAATTACTACTAAACCTTTATCAAATAACTGCACTAATTGTTACTTAACCTTTATCAAATAACTACACTAATTACTACTAAACCTTTATCAAATAACTACACTAATTACGACTAAACCTTTATCACGTAACTACACTAATTACAACTAAGCCTTTATCAAATAACTACAATAATTACGACTAAACCTTTATCAAATAACTACACTAATTATTACTAAACCTTTATCAAATAACTGCACTAATTGCTACTAAACCTTTATCAAATAACTGCGCTAATTACTACTAAGCCTTTATCAAATAACTACAATAATTACTACTAAACCTTTATCAACTAACTACACTAATTATTACTAAACCTTTATCAAATAACTACACTAATTACTACAAAACCTTTATCAAATAACTGCACTAATTACTACTAAACCTTTATCAAATAACTACACAAATTACTACTAAACCTTTACCAAATAAATAAAAAAATTAAAGAAAAATTAATTAAAATTAAATAAAATAAAATTTAAAAAATTTAATCAATTAAGAATTAAATAAATTATTTTATTAATTCAATAATTTTTATTTTAAATTAATTTAAATCCATAATACATCATAGACACGCTACGCGCATGCGCCACGTATATTGTGTGTACCATATACATGGCATAAGTCAACCAATAAACGCTTGCGTATTATATTAGAATAATTTTTTTTTTTAAATAATAAAAATCGTTAACAAATGGAAAAAAAGCAATGCACAAAATCAACTTTTCCTAGGAGCTAAGAAGTTTCACTTCTACCACGTGAGAGTCTCACGCATCTGTTTTTTTAGCATTCTGTTTGTTAATAAAATGAAAATAATATATATTTTATCCTAAACTGAACAATTTACATAGCGCCGCTTAGAGAGTTAACTCTATTAAAATGTGAAATCTTAGTTTAGCAGTTGGAGCATACACCACTTGTCAGCTATCGCTTCTCATGTACTATACTTATGATTGTTGAAGGTTTAAAATAATTCTCTGCAGAGAATCGGTCATCATATTCTTAAAAGAAATGTCAATATTGTTGGGGGGAGGGATCATGCCCTTCGTGTTTTCTTGGCGTGCAATATTGCTGGAGGAATCAATAAGTTCGACTCACAATACGGTTTCAATTATAATGAAGACAAACCATTTCAAGAATGCAAACTTACCCTTTGAACAAAGTTCCTTTCTTCACCTATCTTTTCTGCCATTGTGTACAATCGAATATGAGTTTTTTTTTAGATGGATCTGTATTATTTGACGAGATTTGTATTATTAGACGAGATTTAGATGTAGTCATGTACTTAGAGGAGCAAAATACAAATTACTGCACCTGATCATCCAAGGCAAAATAGAAAGCCGAAGAGATGTTGGCAGGAGGCAAATCTCCTGGCTCCGCAATAAACGTGATTGGACTGGCATAAGGGGCGTTGGAGATCTTCTTGGGAAGAAGAATACGAGATTTGTATTATTCGACGAGATTTATATCACGTTAGGGGGGGGGGCTGACATGGGAAGAAGAAGACGAGATTTGTATTTTAATATGTGTTTTTCATTGGGAGCATTTTCATCCGGTTGTCTAGCTTTTGATAATTATCTTAGATTTTTGTTTTTTTCCGTTTCAGTTTGATTGCGCCAGTCAGGGAAGGGCAAGCCTGTACATATGATAAATGGAATTTATTTACCCCAGAACAATTTAAAAAAAAAACTACAAATAAAACTCATATAGTAGAATTCTCATATTTTTATATATACTTGGTGAGATTTTCTTGAGTTCGTCTTTAGTTCATTTTTAAAAGTTGCCTAAAGGAACACAGCCCTCTTATGAGGCAAAATATTGGTTTAAAAAAAACATCAGTATCCTTTTTTTCAGACCTTTATAAATATTTTCCGTAATAAAACGCTGTAAAATGATGTATTCATTGAGGTGCATGGCCGAGCGGTAACGCACTGGACTTCCGTTCGGAAGGTCGTCAGTTCGAACCCCGCGCTGTGTTACTCCCCTCAAATGACACAGGCATTTTTTTCCGCTTAGTATTTGGTTTTTTTTTACGCTTAGTATAAGGATACCTATGACTTCGATCATATATATTATTTAAAAAATAATTAATTATATAAATCTTATTGCAAAACCATCTACAAAATTACAGCTTATTTGTAATAGTTTATACGGTGGTTCAATTCCTTGGTAAGCTTAGGAAAAATATTTTATGAATTAGTTCTACTGGATTTGGATTGATTGTTCCGAATCGGTCCAAAAGGACATTGTGAGAGAATTTTTAGCGTTGCTGGTCCTGTGACGTGCAATGGTCTGCCTCGAAGTGTTAGATGGCGTGTGTAGCTTAAGAAAGCACTTGAAAACAATTATTTTATTAGAGGTCTTTTAAAAATTTATGATTATACATGAACTCTACACACATACACTTCTGAAAGTTAGACATTTTGCAACATAGAAATAATGCAGATGTGAGGTAGATGGGTGAGGCTAAGATGACCAAGGAAATATACATGGTTGAACGAAGAGGACCAAGGGAAAAGGGATGTCCGAGAGTTGCATGTTAGTCAACTATTAAAAAAGGTAAGATGAAAAGTATGAAGGATAGAAAGAGTTGTATGAGATCAGCCAAAGATGTTGGAGAGATGATGGATCTCTGTAAGGAGCGGAATATGTATTGCATTTCATCTTCTATGTCAACTCCGCATATCCTGACGGGATAGAACGTAAGTAGATGTTACAATTAACATTTCTCTTCCTGTGTTTAAAAAAAATCCGCGCGTTCCGGTGCTGTGCATTCAATACATACGTAAAAACAAGTAATTTAAAATCGGAAAAATAAGAATATTCATAGCAAATCACTTAAATTAATTGAATTTGAAGTTTTAGGGAAATGTCCCTTCAAGGTGTATGATGATTATGATTGTTGGTAAATAAATAAAACACGTTAAATCGCAATGCGGAAGGAGAGAGTGAATGAATGGTTTATTTTCATAGTATGTAGGTATTTATAACATTTCAGAATGGGCGCGGGAGTGCGCCCGCGATATACTTCTATCTCGCTTCTGTGCATGCAGAAATGGTCAATTGAAGCATTGTAGGTAACAATCTATTTACGGAACCGGTGCGACAGCGTGGTGCGTTCTCTCTCTAGTATGTAGTGCGGCCCGCTCGCTACGGGATGACTGACCGGCGAGTAATCTTTGGACTTGAATGTACTTTGGACTGTCTATTTAAATTTGTCGAGAAATGCGAATCTCACGGTCATTGACCGTATGTATGCGACAATATTCCGCGACGAACGCCACAAAGTCAAAAGGGACAATAATTGAAATTTAATTGTTGAAAACATGAAAAAAAACATCGGCCGAAGCGACCACCTCAAATGGATGCCAGAAAGCTTCTTGCGTTCTCATATACCGAAGAAGAGTGAGAGTGAGACGTGAATAGCTTCGCTTCCTCACCCATAGCGGGTTTTTAGAATGAATATACCTACGTCACACACTGGCACACGTTTAATTGTATTGGTGAATTCATTACCGATTTTCACAAAATATCTCTGATGTGGCTGATAACTGCTAATTATTATTCTTCTTTTTCTCAGTGTCATGTCAGGTCCCCCCAACGTTGAATATCACTTGAGAGTAGATATTTTTGTCCCCGGCAGCCCGAAAAAGATCTCCATGCCAGTCCAATCACATATACGTCCAATCACATATATTGCGGAGATTTGCCTACTGCCAACACCTCTTCGGCCCTCTATTTTGCCTTGGATGATCAGGTGCAGTAATTTGTACTTTGCTCCTATCACATGACTGCACGACACAAATAGGACACTTTTCAGATTTTAATATTAGTCAGCAACTCTCTATCAACTTTGGCTCTTTGAAGAACCCTCGTGTTGGTGACCATATCCGTCCAAGGTATCCGTAGCATTCTCATTAATTATTATTAATATTATTTATTTCATTCAATGCGTAAATGTATAACGGAGGAATACCTAAAATCTGAACCCAGGATTTATTATACTTATAGATATATTAAAGTTTTTAGAAGCAATGTGTACTAGTTACACATCACAGGGAAGGAAGGGTTAACAAGAATTAAGTAATTCATTGTATTCGCACATCTTTGGATGGACTTTGTAGATATTTAATATATAATTTAGTATTAAGTACGTTTCAAGTCATATTGGATTCACAAATTAGCCAAGAGTGGGTGACCACTGGTTCAGACTATTGAAAAGCAATTTCAATCGCAATATTTGATTACGCGGCATCCTTTTGTATTCATCATTCAAAAGAAATATTCCGCCTCGATGGAAATATTTCCTTTCCATAATATATCAATATTAAGTGTATTCGGGGAATATTGTACTAACTGAAAAAAATTTCGTATTTTTGTCCAAATCTTAACTGAAATGAAATTATAATCTTATTGCATCATTTAAGGGGGTGTTCCACTGTAGAGGCGTAAGTTTCAGGCGTTTTTTCAGACATATGGACTAGCACCTCTTATAAAGGGCTCAAAAGGATTGCTGAAGACCGAGCGGAGTGAAAGAGGAGATGCAGGGCTTTGCTGCTAACCAATCCCCAGGATTGAAACTGAAAAAAAAAGATAGGAAAGTCTGCCAGTCTTTACTATCTTCCTACTCTGACAGGGAAACAGCGTGATGGTATGTACAAAAATCTATTTAAAAAATGTCTTATTTTTTTTAATGGCACTAATCTCTGTTCTTGGCATGCTTTAAGAAGCGACTGAAAAAAACTCTTAATTCCTAGTCAGTAATTGTATAACGTGTTTCATTCCTGATTTTTTTCCTCTGCATCATCCCTTCCATTTTACCTTGATTGATGATATTATAGCGGGTTGCTTATGTTTATTTGTCGTGATGATCTTGATTTGTATTCAAATAAATATAGACTCAGGAATGCGGATATAAAAAGCGAAAGTGACAGCGGGTGATAAATAATAAGTCTTGACAGTTGAATGAATGACAATAATAATATGTTTATTTCTCGGCGTCCGAGTAATTTATACCAATGAGTGAATACATTCGCGATACATATCTGCCTTGCTCTAGCGCATGAACTGGCGGTAGGTTAATTATTTATATTTGGAGATGGCTAGCCAATTCGCAGACGTTGTAAATAGTAAATATTGTTGTTGTTCATAGTGTGTAACAATCATTGAATTCTTCATCGGTCATTGCCCCTGTATGTTTACTATCTGACAATAATTAATTTAATTTAATTGTGTTTAACAATTCACTTATTCATTTTGACAATTATTTATTTATTTAGGTAGGTATTCCTACAATATCTTACTTTAAATGAAAAAGAATGTTCGAGTGATTGTCTATCTTTGTGGGCATTTGCTCACGTATGTGTTCATGGATTTCGTGGGAATGGATAGTCATTTGAATGTTTTTTGCGACAGTGTGACTTGCTTCATTTACTTTTGTCTGATTGGCTGGAAGAAATTTCCACCTGCAAATAATTCCAGATTATATTCGCAATAAAAATGTTAAACAAATAAACAATAAAAATAATATTTAGTAATATTTTATAATCATTTATTGATTAAACTTCGTTAGTTCTTTTGTATTTGTTTGATATTTTAAAAATAAATTATTTACTTTCAAATATAACTTTATTTCACTGAATATCCGATAATGCCGTACTGTTTATTCTTTGAAAACGTATGTACAATCACTGCATGTTGTATTGAAATGTCGTGTATTTTCTCTAAATATAATACTTGATTTTTAAGGGTTCGCTGTAGAATTGATGTAACGAAATTATGTCGGTTGACTTTATAAATGTTTCGTTCAAACAAATAACATTCTATACTTACATAATAAAATAATTTAATAGCTAGACTTACATAATAAAATCATTTTATAGCTAATTACAAAAAATAACCTAACAGATTTTGCATAATTTTAATTTAAAACATACATTTTTCACTGGATGCTGGGCGTCCAGCATAGTGGCTGGCGGAATTGTTTAGCACAGTAAGGCAAGTGTTAAATTAATGAAAATGTGTTTTTATTTTTAATTTTAATTTAATCCAAACAAAAAGAAAGGTTATTATCAATAAATCGTGAATAAGTGTGATACCCGTCAACGTATCTCTCAACAAACCCGGATTGGCGATGAGAAAATATTGAATCGAGTGACCAGGAGACAAGATAATGGGTGACATGTGATACTACAGTTGCAGCCTTTAAACACAAAGATAAGTGAGAAGTAAAAGTACATGGTTGAATCAAGTAAATTATATTTTGTACGAAAGAAACATTGAAAGTTAGAAAGGGTGTAGAAGAAGTAAAATATGTGTGTTGAGATAAGAAAGTCTAGCGCTCTGTCCTCTCTGCCAATCCTAACAAGGAAATGGCGTGATGCTATGTATTGCATGTATGTAAATTGATAAAGTGTCACTTAATAAATTGAAGGAAAATGAGGATTTTAATAATTTATATAAAGTCCACCAAACCATAAGTGTGGTGCTGCATAGATGTGGTGCTACATAAATGTGGTGCTGCATAAATGTGGTGCTACATAAATGTGGTGCTACATAAATGTGGTGCTGCATAAATGTGGTGCTACATAAATGTGGTGCTACATAAATGAGGTGCTACATAAATGGGGTGCTACATAAATGTGGTGCTACATAAATGTGGTGCTATAAGAGAAAGTTTAAAAAATCCTGGGCTGAAAAAGTCCGCAACGAAGAGGTCCTCAGACGCATTAAAAATGACAAAGAAGTATTCACTTGCTTTAAGAGGAAAATATTGGATCACTTTGAGCAATTCTTGAGAGGAAACAAATATGAAATCATCCAAATCATATTATTATTATTCTTCTTCAGCCGTCTCTCCACTGCTGGGTGTAGGCTTCTTCTAAAACCTTCCACGCTTCCCTGTCTTGGGTTTTTCTCGTCCATTTTCTACCGGCGACAGGGATAATGTCGTCAGCCCACCTCTTCTGGGGCCGTCCTATCGGCTTTTCTCGTATCCCACGGTCTCTATTTCAGGACTCTGGGTGCCCTTCTTTCTTTCATTTCGTTGTCTCGCAACGTGACCCGCCCATTACCATTTCATGCCAGCAACACGGCCCATTATATCGACAACCCTAGTCCGTCGCCTGATTTCTTCATTTTTGACTTTTTCTATCAGACTTATGCCCAACATTCGTCGTTCCATGGACCGTTGTGTAATCATATTGCAGAGGAAGATACAAGGAAAACGAAGTGTTAGAAGAAATAGAAACTCCTGGTAGAAGAACTTTAGAGAGTGGTTCCACTGCAGCACGGATACATAGTTCAGAGCAGCTGCAGACAAAATTAAAAGAGCCATGATGATTGCCAACCTCCAACGTGGAGAGGAACGTTAAGAAGAAGAAAATGGAACCACAAGCATCAGCATTATTGTCTTTTATATTTGAACAGCTAAACTATATCGTTCTTATTAGAACAAACCCTATGAGATTATTTGAACAGCCAAATTATATCGTTCTTATTAGAACAAACCCTATGAGATTAATTTATAAAATCCCGATGTAATTTTAAATTTTCACCGTCTTTGGCATTACTGACACGTAAAAAATATGGGCAACAATTTATATAAAATGTGAGCAACAATTTATGCCTTACTAATAATACTTATGGGATATTTATTTACAATCATCGAGGTAGGATATTTACAATCATCGAGGTAGGATATTTACAATCATCGAGGTTTTTAAGGTGCAGATCTACAGATGTATCCCCAAGATTATCTGAATAGATCGACTTACTTATATGAAAGTGCTTGTTTATACTTAATATATAAGGACCGATAACTGCTTAAAACTGTGAAGATTAGCAAGGTGCACTATATCGGTTACAACATGAGGGGTCTCGGTACGCTGGTTACATTCCTGATACGCCGGTTACATTCCTTTTATATATAAGGTGTTAACATAAGTTGTGTCCGTTGTTTTCCAATTTAAAAATGAGCACCAAAAGTAAAACAAAATGGTAAATGTTATACGTCATTCGAAAGAAAATTTTCTGCTCTACAAGATATTGTGTTTGTTTTTATGTTACATATATTATTTTATTTGATAACAAGCCTTGAAAATTGAATGTCAAGTAGACGAAATTGAGCATTTTCAACACCTCCTTCTGTTCGCGTTCAATCGAGGGAATAAAGCTGCCAAAGCTGCTCGCGATATTTGCGAAATATACGGTGAAGATACTATGAATGAAAGGTCCATTTGGTACATTTGGAAAATATGGTTTTTGTCTTTCAAAGACGGTAATTTCGACCTGAAAGATATGGAGCGTTCCAATCGACCAGTGGACTTCGATGAAGACCGCTTAAACTATATTTTTCATGAAGATCCCCTTCAAACATTTTTCATCACCATTTTTCATCACCAGTAATGATGCAGTAAAGGAACCTTTCCTTGTGGCCATGTGTAGCTCGATGACGCGCGAGCAAACCAGCAGAAATTGTCGAACGTTGATTTTTATTGTTTTCACTCAAAACATGTGAAACCCAAGCGTCGAACTTCTAAACTTTTCCCATTGATTTAAGATAGCGGTATACAGTTATGTGACTACAATTCATCTGCTCAGCCAATTCTACGGTGGTTTGAAGGGGATCTTCATGAATAATATGGTTTAAGCGGTCCCCATCGAAGTCTACTAGCCGTCCGGAACGCTCCATGCCTTTCAGGTCGAAATTACCGTCTTTGAAACGCAAAAACCATCGATGAGCTATCCTTTAATTTATAGCATCTTCACCGTACACTTTGCAAATATCGCGAGCAGCTTTGGCAGCTTTATTCCCTCGATTGAACGCGAACAGAAGGAGGTGTTGAAAATGCTCAATTTCGTCTACTTGACATTCCATTTTGAAGGCTTGTAATCAAATAAAATAATATATGTAACGTAAAAACAAACACAATATCTTGTAGAACAGAAAATTGACTTTCGAATGACGTATAACATTTACCATTTTATTTTACTTTTGGTGCTCATTTTTAAATTGGAATAAAACGGAGACAACATATGTTTACACCCAATATGTTATGACCTCGGATACTGATATCTTCAAATATTTTTAAAGAGAGCATTTTCAATTTTCTTGCTAATGACAGTTGTTCATTTTGAGTTTTTGTTACCGTAAATAATTTTCTGTAAGCTATGTACGAGTATGTAAGTATGGTTTAAATAAATACTATTCGTAATTTTGGACACTGTTCCGTAATTTATTTTATAGCGAGAACTCAATTCTGATATTTTGTTGGTACACATACCATAAACATGTTTATTCGTGTTAAATTTTAAAAACATAAAAAAAAAATATGCGTGAGACTCGCGCAGTAGAAGTGAAACTTCTTAACTCCTAGAAAAAGTTGATTTTATGCATTGCTTTTTTTTCCATTTGTTGACGATTTTTTTTTATGGATTAGAAAATGTTTATGTGGAATTTAATTAAAGTAAACCTCTCTTAATTAAAAAAAAAACATTATTTTTTAAAATAATTTTAATAATAAATAATTATTTTAATAATAATATTATACTCTAAATAATATTAAATTTTCTATTTTTGAATATTAAATATATTTATATTTTTATGTTATTATTAATGATTACATTATTTTTATTATACAATATTATGAACAATATATTATTAATAATATTTTTACATATTTTATAATTAATTATAATATAATAATAATATATTTATTAATATTATAATAACATATATATAGTATTATAATTATATATTAAATATAAATTATATATTAAATAAATATTAAATATAATAATTTAATATAAAATAAAATTAATAAATGTCAAATATATTAATATAAAAATAATATATATATACAAAATTTTTATTTTTTATTTTTAATAATAAATAATATTAATTTTAATAATAAATAATAATTTTAATAATACTATAATACACTTAATTATATTAAAGTAATATTAATTTCATAAATAATAAATAATTATTAATATTAAAATAATTTACAATAATTTATTAATAAATAAAATATTTAATAATAATAAATAATAATTTATTAATAAATAAAATATTTGATAGTGATAAATAATAATTTAATAATAATATTATACACCGTTTCACTTTTCGTGACGTTCAGACCAATTTGCCAAACCGCGCCTATAAAAGTTTCACTCCAAAAATAAAACATCGTATCCTTCGCCTTTCGATATAAATTGTACATCTTTAACATATTTAATGAGATACAAAGCAATTATATCTATTTACGGACTCTTCTAATATAGTAAATCCTCAGTAGCCCCAACGATTAATTTTAAATGAAGATATCCAGTTGTCTGTCAATCATATATAGGGTCTTTCAAATTGAGCGGTTTTTTTAATTCTGGGATAAAACACAGATGGCGTCGCGGACTTGCCTGGGTCTTGTGGCATTTGAGAAGTGTAACGTATGGCATTTATAAAAATGTAGTCGTATACAATGTAACAACGCGTTCAAATTGAGAATTATTGTATCTATTGTAATCTCCGGAAACGGTGATGTTAACATGCCATGGTGATGCCACCAAGATCATGTGATCTGACACCGTTGCGACTATTTTCTCTGAGGTTATGTGAAAATCCCGGTCTATAAGAATGACCTCCGATCAATTCCTGATCTGAAGGACGAAATTATTCGCGGTATTGGTGAGTTAGAACCGCAATTATGCCAAAATGTCATTGAAAATTTTACAAAAGAGTGGACATCTGTGGAACTGCAAGAGGTGGACATTATGCGGATATTGTTTATTGTATTTAAATGGCAAACATTATACTTCAATGACCAATAAAAAGTTTTTTGAAATCAAAGCAAATTGTGTGTTTTATTCAAGAATAAAAAAAATTATTAAAAAAACTGCACAATTTGAAAGACCCTATACATACAGCGCATTTTGCCTTATCTGTGAATATAAAATTCTCATTGTAATGTTGAAACTCAATCGTTCTCGGCAAATAAGTTCTGCCATTAAATTGTCAATCAATATAATTTGAGTTGAAACGTATTGAATACTTGTAAAGAGCAATAATACGTATTTAATATAGGTATGTTTTAAATTTAATATAGGTATATTTTAAATTTAATATAGGTTTATTTTAAATACTCTCAGAACCGGTCAAAATCAAGACCACCTTTCCTAGTGCCCAACTTGTTTTTGAGGATATCAGATTTTTGTGAAGGGCTTACCAAAATTGCTTTATCTTAAAGTTGATATATTTTTTTAAAAGAATATATATGACCGCAGTCATAGGTATCCTTATACCCCCGAATACTTGACGGAAAAAATGCCCGTGTCATTCGAAGGGAGTAGCATAGAGCGAGGATCGAACCGGCGACCTTCCGCATGAGAATCCAATAAGTTAAGGCGCGTTCTCACGGTTCAAGTTTAATAGTTGATCAACAAAAGTTGAATACGACTTGAGTCAGTTTTTGTTCACACGTTCCAATAGAAACTGATTCAATAAACAGTTTCAATTTAATTAAGTTAAAAATGGCGTCGAAAGCAGTTGTGTGTGAAGTTGTAAAGACAACTATTAAAAAAATAAAATAACTAAAAACAATTTTATTAAACATGAGCAAAAATCGTAAGAAACGTCTTTTTTGGGCGAGGCAATGGATATTAAGAAGAATTTGATTGGGAGCATCAGACACCTTGCTGAAAAGAATATATAAATCATTTAAGAATGTCTGAAGAAAAAAATTACGAACTGCTGTTGAAAGTTCAGGATCACACAAGGAAACATGATACAGTGATGCGACAAGCAATCTCACCAAAATTAAAACTGCAAGTAACTTTAAGATATTTAGCTACAGGACAAAATAAAAATCTCACTCATTCGTGGAAGCCTAGGTGTTACAGACAACAACAGCAAGATGGAGGAGAGGTGATTGAGATGGTATGGGCACGTTGGACGCAGAGCACTCAATCACATTGTGAACCAGGCAATCTCCATGGATCTTCCTCGAATAACAACCAGAGGAAGACCAAAGAATTCATGGGTGGTGCAAAAAGATAACCTGATGCAGAGGCATGGCCTGGGGGATGTAGTACGGGGCAGAAGAGCATACAACCTGAGGATGAGGAGAACTGACCCCAACAGTCTTCGCAGACAGTGAGTTGGGATGGAGCCAGGGATAAGAAGAAAAAGAAGCTACAGGAGATTCATTTTCAACGCTTGATTCCGTATACAGAGTACCTAAAAATACCATTTCAATTTTTTTGTTGGAAGTTTGTACAGCAGTATACGATGTTTTACAAGATTTTATTAAAGTAAGTAAAAAATTTGATTAACAAAATAATAATTTTAGTTTAAGATATCATTTATAGCTTTAGAAAGTATATCAGATGGCTCCTGCGAATTCTTTTCTGTTGCATGATGCATTTGAAACTGACGACGGCCAATATTCTCCTTCCATGACGTTTGAAAGCGCTGGTGATGGAGTTGTGTGATGAATAGGTGAACACCTTGATAATAGAGTTGTATGACACGAGGACTATCTCGATAAGAGTTCCAATCGTTTATGTCTCATTCTAGTTTGGATTTGTTCCTGACAGATGATTGCATCGTAAAGAGGCATCTGTTTTAGCTGAATAGCGACTGTTTTAGCTGACCAGTGGAAAATAAACTTGATAATCAACTTAAGTTCTTAAAACTGTAGCGAGTGTCCTAGTAGGACGTGCTTTATTTAGCGTATGTCCAAGTAGGACGTGCTGATGATGTTGATGTTGACATCTCTGTATTCGCTTTAGTCGAATTCTGTGGGGTCTGTGTAGTCGAATTCTGTATTCGCTTTAGTCGCGTTCGGGGTCACCAATGTAGCGAGATGCTTAACTTGATACGTCGTGATGATTTTGATATGTCTTGTATTTAAAATAAATACAAAACTCAGGAATGCGGATAAAAGTAAGAGTAAATAATCAATGAATGATCGAGTGAATAATAATGTTTATTTGTCTACAAGTAGGTATTTTATAGTTGTGCGTGAATGCGCCCGCGATATATACTTTGTCTCCCTCCTGCGCATGCCCCAGTATAGCGGGTAGGATATTTATTTGCCGAAACGGTGAGACAAAGCGATGCGCTCTCCCTCTACCGTGGCATGCCGCGTAAAATATATTTGCGAGTACACATTGTTGACGTTTCTGGTATGTGACAATTGTAGATGTCCAGAGGTTGATTCATCGGTCGTTGACCCTGTATGTTTGACAATTTATTTAGGGACGTAGGTATTCCCTACAAAACTTTTCTTAATCCACTAAAAAGTTGATCAACTCTATTGAAACAAAGGTTCTCTCTACAGATTTCATTCAACTTTTGTTGATCAACTATAATCGGCCAATTAAACTTAAACCGTGAGAACGGACTTTGCCGCGTGGTTATGTACCTCATATTGTAACAAAACTTTGTATATAGTATGTCTTTAAAATCGTTCAAAAATATGATATTTAAAAATTCTTATTTCATTAAATTCCAGCACATATGATACACGTACTTAGTTTTTAGTAGAACACAAAAGAAAAAACATATATTGTACATGTTTATATCCAAAAGTACGACGTTTAGTTGAATAAAAGTCATTAAATCATGTTTTTGTTTATCATTTGGAAGTCAGAAAATTAAAACAATATAAATGTAAAATTTATAATAATACACGGGTTCAAATTTCGTGTAGGAAATAATCATATCAATTTCACTGATCTCTACTATTTTCAATAACAGGAAATGTCGCGTATGTGAACTACTGCTTTTTGATTTAATATATATGAATTCATTGTTTTACTGTAAAATTCGTTAAATTTAATTCAAATACGAGGCATATCCAGAAAGTAAGTGTACTGAATTTTTGTAGATTACAATTTTTTTTATTTAAACAAAAAAATTACGTGGTTACCGTAGTACATATGTAAGCTATTTTTCGACATAGTCGCCATTCCTCTCAATGCAGGTGGTGAAGCGGGGTATCAATTTTTTGATGCCTTCCTCGAAGTAGTTTCCCGCCAACCCCTCCGTCCACTTCTCCACCTCCTCCTTTACCTCCTCGTCGGTTGAAAACCTTTTTCCACCCATGTGCAGCTTCAGGGAGGTAAAGAGATAGTAATCTGAAGGTGCTAGGTCAGGGGAATGCGCGGGATGGTTCAGGACATCCCATTTAAACGAGGCGAGCAGTTCCTTCGTGGCGTTGGCCGTGTGTGGTCGGGCATTGTCGTGCAGCAGGCAGACTCTCTTTGTCAGCATGCCTTTTCTCTTGTTCTGAATCGCCCTCCGCAATTTTTTTAGGGTCTCACAGTATCTTGCAGAGTTGATGGTCTCCCCTTGAGGCATATATTCAATTAAAATTATGCCTTGACAGTCCCAAAACACGGATGCCATGATTTTCTAGGCTGAAATTGTGGTTTTGAACTTTTTGGCGGAGGGTGAAGAAGTGTGACGCCACTGTTGAGACTGCCTTTTGGTTTCAGGCGTGTAGTGTGCAACCCAAGTTTCATCTCCAGTAACGATGGAGCGGAGAAATTCATCTCCATGGAGTTTGCAGCGCCTCAAAAACTCTTGCCTTTTTACAAAATTTCGCACTTGGCGGGAGATTGGTTTGACATTTTTCACGAAACGTGTTGTCGCGTCGACACTTCTCAACGTACTGACCTCGAACCGGTCTCGTTGCGGAGGGGAAGGGTCAGGCTACACGGAAGTGTAGCCAACATGTCGAAAATAAAATCCATCCGGTCGTGAGAGCCTCAGTACACTTACTTTCTGGATACGCCTCGTATATGAATTCATTGTTTTACTGTAAATCGGCTTAAATTTTGTGAAAATCCGTATTAAAATATTTAAAAATAAATTACTTTGTTACCACCCCACTTATTATATTTATCGTCATGATTCAGGCGCAATGTTTCTCGCTTAGTTATGAGAATAATGCTTATACTACCTTGATCAAAAAGTTTTAGGACTTTATTCATAAAATCGAAAATACAAGTTTATTCATCAAAATCGATAAGGTCCCCTTTAAAGTACTCCCTATCGACTGCAACGCACTTACACCAGCGCTTGATCCAATTCTCGAAAAACCGCTGGTACTCAATTTTCGGCATGTCATCAGAGCCGTCTTCGATTTTTTCATAACATCCTCTCGGGTGCTGTAACGCGTTCCGCGAAGTGGTTTTTTAAGTCGGTTGAACAGGAAAAAGTTGCAGGGAGCCAGATCAGGTGAATTCAAAGGCTACTGGATAGTATTCGTATTATTTTTGGTCAAAAACTCATGGAAATAATGTCTTTCGCGATTTCAACGCGGTCCTGTTTTTGCATGAAATTGAGATCTTTCGGCACCAGTTTTGCAGCGACACGTCTGAGGCCCAAATCACTAACCAAAATGTCTTGAGCGGATCCATAAGCGATGTTCAAGTCCTCTGCCAGCTTTCTGATGGTCAATTTGCGGTTTTCGGCCAACAGTTCTTTGATTTTATCGATGTTTTCATCAGTTTTCGACTGCCACTGAGTTCGTCATCCTCAACCGACTCACCACCACTTCTGAAGCGTTCGTGCCACCGAAAAACACTTCTCCGACATTTCCAAGGTCTGCGGACCGTTAAATCCGTTTTTCACACAAAATTTAATGCAAACTCGTCGATGCACAGTTGATGCCATTTTCAAACTAGTAAAAAATCGAAAACACGCACAAAGGTAGATGTACTCAGTACAGCGTAACTATTACAAATGTCAAACTATGGCGCTGGAATTTGGAGGGAAGTGTCAATGATAGACGTGGTAGCCTAACAAAAAAAAAAGAATTCCAATCGGGTGACTGACAGCGCCACACGGTGACCGGTCCTAAAACTTTTTGATCAAGGTAGTATAACAGACTGGTATCGTGTTACTCTACTATGGACCACCGAAGTACATATATATATATTTATATATTGGATGACACAAAGAAATACATGCAATAGAATACAAGAACATAAGCGTTTTTTATCTAATAAAACTGTACGGCACTGGTACAAAGACTGTAGCAATAGGTGGGTGGCTGCTGATTGATGCTCGGATAATTCAGCTCACGTTGAAAAGTAACAGGTCGGTGAGAAGTAGAAGAAATTCGTCTTAAGCAGTTAGTAGGTGGTCGCAAGTAAAAGGCAAGTAACTGACAGAGTGAACTGATAATGTATTTTTACATTTGGCGCTCCTTATGTGCAGCCAATCGCTCATATCAAGCGTCTGTTTCCGCCCGTGCATGTTGCATAACTTGCGAAATATCACAATTCTCGCAAGTTTTTCCCATGCATGGGCCGGCCGGTTCGTTATTCTGTCTCGCGATGGCCGCGCATAAGGCACATTTCCATTACGGTCGTGACACAGCACGGACCCCAACAAACATAAAATTATTACATAAAAAATACCCAAGAATTTACATATAAAAAATATCAATATTATACAAATATAAACAAACAAGAAAACAAATACGTTATATTTTTTAGGTGACGCATACGTCCGATACAAAAACTTTTTAAGAATTTACTTACCGTATAATAGAAATATGGCTTCAGAGATGGCAATATCTTACTCCAGGCAACTAGAAACTGCTGAAATGCGCATGTTAAGATGATCAGCTGGTGTGTCCCTAAGATACATCAACAGTAAGATGGAGGAGAGGCGATTGAGATAGTATTGGCACTTTGGACGCAGAGCACCCGATCACATTGTGAACCAGGCAATCTCCATGGATCTTCCTCGAATAACAACCAGAGGAAAACCAAAGAATTCATGGGTGGTGCAAAAAGATAACCTGATGCAGAGGCACGGCCTGGGGGACGTAGTCCGGGACAGAAGAGCATACAACCTGAGGACGTTAAAAATATGCACCTTTACAAAATTCATGAACAAAATACATAGTTTAAATGTAAGTGAGACATAATTAATGAAAGGAAAATGAAAGGATGGTCGAGAGTGGAAAAATCCCCTTGTAAAACAGGCAATTTCCATGGATCTTCCTCGAATAACAACCAGAGGAAAACCAAAGAGTTCATGGGTAGTGCAAAAAGAAAACCTGATGCAGAGGTACGGCCTGGGGGACGTAGTCCGGGACAGAAGAGCATACAACCTGAGGACGAGGATAGCTGACCCCAACAGTCTTCGCAGACAGTGAGTTGGGGATGGAGCCAGGGAGAAGAAGAGATGGCAATATCTGTATTAACTCGAAAATATAGTAAAGTGATATATCAAATTGGTAAAATAACCTTAACACAGATATGACTGCGTAATTCCGTTTTTGATATTAAAACGGTTAAATAAATTTTTAGACTGAATTTCAAAATTAATCACTGTGATGTGTTTTGATCCAAGCTCGCAACGAGTATACCACTATTTTCGTCAATGTTGTTTCAACGTTGCATACACTGTCAATATGGAACTAAATGATATATCGTTCTGCAAAACAGACTTTAATCTAATATTCGTATTACCTGGGCTTTTCGGTCCTATTAGGCATACTAAGTATGTTACTCACTTCAGCATTTGCCGGTCATGTAAAACCCTCTTTCCATAAGGCAGAGGAAACAATCAATAATGTCATGTTTCAACAACGTACGAGTATCTCCCACACAACATTTTTGCAAATTTTAGTTATTTCAAATGACAAAAATATATGTATACAAACTATATTGTGACCAAAATGCGTTACATTAAAATTTCAATAGAAATGTACATTCATACAAACATAACATCACGTCATTTCCCTGTATGGGTAGGCAGAAAATATAGAACGCCAAAGATTTTGAATTTTGCAATATTTATTCTGAAACCTTTCTCTTCGCATCTTTTATTCAGTTAATTTATTTATCAATTAATTTCTTGACCATACTAGCCAATACTTTTCGTTAGAGAACATTCTTTGAAAAAATCTATACATTTAAGGAAATAAGGAGGAGTGTCATTGTGTGAAAGAAGGTGAAATGAAGACATCAGAAATGAATAAAATGAATGTTTTAAGTAAGATGAAGAAAGGAGTTTTAAGATGGTTTGGACAAGTGGAGAATTAATTATGAAATAATGAATGATGAAAGAATGAATGATGAAATAATGAATGATGAATGAATGAATGATGAAATAATGAATGATGACAGAATGAATAATGAAATAAAGAATGATGAAATAATGATTGGTGAAAGAATGAATGATGAAAGAATGAATGATGAAATAATGAATGATTAAATAATGAATGATTAAATAATGAATTATGAAATAATGAATTATGAAATAATGAATTATGAAATAATGAATAATTAAATAATGAATGATGAAATAATGAATGATAAAAGAATGAATGATGAAATAATGAATGATGAAAGAATGAATGATGACAGAATGAATGATGAAAGAATGAATGATGAAATAATGAATGATGATAGAATAAATTATGAAATAATAAATGATGAAAGAATAAATGATGAAAGAATAAATGATGAAAGAATGAAGGATGAAAGAATGAATGATGAAAGAATATAAGAGTAAATAAGCGAGTATACAAGTCAGAAGCGCAAGATGTGCGTGGAAGAGTTAAACCGAGGAAACTTGTCTGGACCAAATGGACCAGATTTTGAAAAAGGCAACTGAGAAGTATGACGATATTTATGAATGTGGAAGAGACATAAGTTGTGTGCTTATTAAAACAGTTTGGAGATCTGTTCTTTCTGCCTACCTAGCAAGAGATACGGCTAGATGATATTTTGTATGTATATATTTGGAAAAATGTATCGTATCCAAGATAAGTGACATATATAATAATAAAATATGTACACTTAATTTTTTAATAATTCGCGGTCAAATATCTGCAGCCTCTCTCGAAAGTTATGCATCATTCCCACAAACATTTCTTCTGGCATTCTTTCGATTTCTTGACGAATAGAAACATTCAGTGGGCGAAGAAGGGCAACACTTGCCTGACATTATTTTTCACAATTAATTTAAAGGTGCAATATTATTACTTCATTTACCTGTATTAATCAGAAAATTATCTTGAAAATAAACAATGTTACGCTTAAATGAAAAACATGCATTTCCTCTCTTTGCAAAATACTAGCCATTCAAAAAACATACGTTTCCGCTGCGCCACACTACTATACTAGGTTAGTCAAAAAGTTTTGAAAGCGGAAATGAAAATACATTTTTTTGGGGGGAAATCACTTTTATTGCTCAGTATAGTCTCCCATAAGATCAATACACTTGGTCCAACGATCTTCCAACTTTGTTGTCCCATCACGGAAGTGACTTTCTGGAAGGCCTGCAAAATACTCCTCTACGACGGCTATAACCTCTTCGTTTGATGAAAAATGCTTTCCACGAAGGATTTTTTTGAGGTGTGAGAACAGCCAGAAGTCAGTGGGAGCTAAATCTAGCGAATAGGGTGGATGCTGCAACAATTCGTACCCCAATTCACTGATTTTCGCGATGGTTTTTTGAGCTGTGTGAGCAGGTGCATTGTCTTGATTAAAAATGATTTTCTTCTTCTGCAAACAGGGTGTTTTTTCACATTTTTTTTTCATCCAACTGGTCCAAAAGGTCACAATAATAATCAGAGTTGATTGTCTTACCAGTTTGGAGATAATCTATCAATAAAATTCCTTTTGCATCCCAAAAAACTGACGCTAACACCTTCTTGGCCGATTTCTGGACACGAACTCGCTTCGGAGCCAAAGCGCCTGGTTCACACCACTCCTTAGCCTCTTGTTTTGATTCAGGATCATGGTAGTAGACCCAAGTCTCATCCATAGTGATGAATCGACGCAGAAAATCCTTTTTATCCTTTCGAAATTGCTCCAAATGTTGCTCAGAAAGTCGCATTCGAACGTGTTTTTGTTGCATTGTTAGCAAATGCGGCACCCATTTTCGCTTTGATTTCTGGTGTTGATGCACTTTTTGGACGTCCTGAGCGTGGATCGTCTTCAACGCTTGTACGGCCACGCTTAAACTCCAAAACCCATCGGTGAACGGCTGGAAATGAAGGAGAAGACTCCTATAATACTTTCACCATCTTTGCATGGATCTCAGTAACCGATAAACCTTCCAAAACAAAGAATTTAATCACTGCACGATATTCGGATTTTTCCATTGTTAAAAAATACACTGACACGTCAACTTCAAATGGCTTGTAAACAAATAATGAATTGACAGATCGAAATGAAATTTTGAGTACGTTCTTATGAAAGATGAAATATTAAAATGGCGTAGAAATTTTGGTTTTCTACTGCTCCATAGATGTCGCTTTCAAAACTTTTTGACTAACCTATTATATAACATAATACTCGTATAATATATAATACGGTAACTGCATCGGATGTAGACATCATATTATGTTTAACACTGTCAAAGTTTAGGAGGATGGTGGCTAAATTGTTTGTATATAATTAGCAATATAATATTTTTATTGACATGACAAAACTGTGCATGAGATGAACACTGGTTATAAGGATTTTGAATCGTTCTGTTTTTGTAAAAATATCTTGATTTGTTTCTTGTAAGTGTTCTTTTGAATACAAAAAAATATACGTTTCAGTCCTTGACAATATTTTATATGTACAATTGGTTTGCTTATGGTGTGGTCTTCCTCGTGTTTAAGATATATGTTAGCGAAGTCATATATTTTGAATAAATTTAATAAAATATCTCGTTCATCTCGTATTGTTATCTAATTTTGATTACTAAAACAAAAGAAATATCTCGTTTTCTCTTATTTTGATTAACACTTGCCTTACTGTGCTAAACGATTCCGCCAGCCACTGTGCTGGACGCTCGGCATCCAGTGAAAAATGTATGTTTTAAATAAAAAAATGCTACGTTATTTTTTGTAATTAGCTATAAAATTATTTTATTATGTATTAAAACGTCGAATAACCAAATAAAATATAAGTCCTGGTCCCTCACTATCCATCATAGGGTGGCAAGTGTTAACAAAACAAAAAAATAAATTAATTTACGTTTTGTTATTTGAATTGAACTTGTAGTTTTATATTAACATAAAAATTTTAAAAAGTATCTATAATTATAAACAAAATTCCCCTAAAATATGTAGAAGGCACCTTTAGGGAAATATACTTTACTACAGCCTGTTAAGTTAAAAAAGAAGATTGATTGCAGAATTTATAAAATGTTGAATTTGTACTGTACTTTTCTTTTCGCATGTGTGCTCGGTGTGGTGAGGTGCGAGCGGACTGTCTTGAGACGGTCCCGTATCGCATTGATCACTATGTATGTTGTTTAATTTTTATATATTTGAAATAATTTTGACTGTTATACTCGTACTTGCATACTTATATGTTATTAGAATTATTTTATTGTATAAATGTGTCTTGTATTTTGCTTTTATTGTAATTGTTATTAATAGTTTTAATTTTTTGATTATTTTTCTTTGTAATGAATGAAACAATACGTTTTTTAATTTTTTTTTATATTATTGAAAGTACATTTTTTTTTACCTGGCGAGTTTATTGCCATGTGGCAATCTCCTCCAACCAACCAGAAAGATGTTTTTATAGGCCCTAAGTGTTAACCAGACTGGAATCCCGTTTAAAAAAATCTTGGTTCCAGCGGGGATCGAACCCGCAACCTCCGGATCGGCGGACAAGTGTCTTACCACCAGGCCACGGAGGAACGTTGATGAACACAAATAAATACCAACGTACTATATACCTTTAAGAGTAGGAAAAAAGGACAGATCTCCACGTCTTTCAATCCATGAACATGACTCTCGCCTCATCTATGTACAACTATACATTTCGTCATACACGCTATCCTGTTTCTAATGCTCTTGACATTTCTCATAGACCGCAATATGAATCTACGCCTCTATCATTTAAGATTTGGAAGATACTTAAAGATTTTCAAGAACATGCACAAAAATAATTCTACCAAATAAAATATTTATCATGTTGTTTATAGTTAAGGCATTAACGTTGTGGAGGTTTAAAGACGTTGTAATTTATTTTTATCAAACACTGTTTATTCCACTTTTTTGTGACGGTATAACCACCGGTTTCAATGCTTTCACCTCATCTTTAGGGGAGCGCAAACAAGACTGTCTTGTTTGCGCTCCCCTGAGGTGTGCACCTTGAAACCGGTAGGGTTATACAGTCCCAAAAAAGTGGAATAAACAGTGTTTGATAAAAATAAATTACAAAATATTTATCAACAAATTACTTTCTTATTGCACTATCTTCTATCTTATCGTTACTATAAACTTACAGCTGCTGACATAAAATCGAAAACATACGATTTCAAAATATTTGATAGTTTTGGTTATTTTTTTAACATTTTGAAGGCTACAGCGCTTTTGAAATGTCGGCCATCTCAACCCCTAAAAACCCCTATTTCGTGCCATGAAGAATGCTCGTCTCTTCCAGTACGGTTATATTCTGAGTATGGAGAATGCATTCAGAAACGCTTCCTGACAAACATGCAATACTAATCGAATTACTATCGCAATCAACTGCTAACCCAATAATCCCAAATATTCATCGGTTTGATTTCCCAGCATTTAACAGTAGATGCAGGCGTAGTCGCTAAACAAATACACATATCGTCGTCATACAAGAGAAAGTTACCAAGTGCATTTTTCGCGAAAACGTGATTAACCTTTCCTTCCCTGTGTTGGGTATCTTCTACACGTTGCTTCTAATAACCATCAATATCTCTATAAATATAATAAATACAAGGTTAAGATTTTAGGTATTCCTCCATAATATATTTACGCATTGATTTAAAAAATAATATTAATAATAATCACAATTTATCGACTACATCGTAAGTATTTCGTGAATATCGGAAACAAATTCGCATTTAAACGCTGTGAGTGCCTCGATCTTGGGTCTTGACGATAGGTGAAGAGTATGCGGGAAGCGCGACACTATATTCGCATCTCACTTTTGCATACGTCACTGAATAGCGAGGAGCTCAATTGTCTCAACCTCGCAAGTGTAAGCCACGCCCGAGTTAGCCACCAACCCTGCCGCGCCGCAGTAGCTGTTGATCTGGCAACGAGACTAGATCTACGCCCGTTCCGTGAGCGTTGCCAGATGGTTTTTAAAATTTTTCAGCAAATAAATCTCAATTATTATAATTTTTAACTTCAATTATAATTAATTAAGGGGATTATCTATGAATGTTCTTATTTTTCCGATTTAAAATCGCTAATTTTTGATCGCGTACTCACTACCCAACACCGGAGCGCGCGTTTCATTTTTATCACCGTAAGGGAAGGGTTAATGACTATCTAATACCTTACTAACATAATGGTGGCATGGTGGTAAGACACTTGTCCTGATGACCTCCGTGGCCTGGTGGTAAGACACTTGTCTGCCGATCCGGAGGTTGCGGGTTCGATCCCAGCTGGAACCCAGATTTTTTTAAAATAGGATTGCAGTCTGGTTAACACTTAGGGCCTATAAAAACATCTTTCTGGTTGGTTGGAAGAGATTGCCACGTGGCAATAAGCTCGTCAGGTGAAATAAAAAAAAATGGTGGCCTGGAAGAAATAACCCAATAAGAACTTGGTAGAATAAGAAGAATATCTTGACTTGTTTAAAATGACTATATGCATTGATGTTTATTTTCTTAGAAGCAAAATTTTATGAAAATTTAAAAAAATATTATTTCTTTATTTTGAAAGCAATGAACATTTCCGTGGCCTGGTGGTAATACACTTGTCTGCCGATCTGGAGGTTGCGGGTTCGATTCCCGCTGGAATCCAGATTTTTTTAACACTTGCCTTACTGTGCTAAACAATTCCGCCAGCCACTATGCTGGACGCTCAGCATCCAGTGAAAAATATATGTTTAAAATTAAAATTATGCAAAATCTGCTAGGTTATTTTTTGTAATTAGCTATAAAATTATTTTATTATGTAAGTCCTGGTCACTCACTATCCATCATAGGGTGGGCAAGTGTTAAATAGGATTCCAGTCTGGTTAACACGTATGGCCTATAAAAAAAAAATTGTTCTGGTTGGTTGGAAGAGATTGCCACGTGGCAATAAACTCACCAGGTTTAAAAAAAAAACATCTCTATACACACAAAAATAATCACAAGTGTGAATACATTTATTTAAAAAAAAAATTTGAAAACAAAAGAGTAAAAATGGCTCTCCTGAACATTTTGTTAGTTGGTCACTTTCTCCTGTATGACGACGATATGTGAATACTGACTTATGAATTTCTATAAAGCAAGTCACATTTCCGTTCATGGGAAGCATTAAACATCGAATTAATTCTGTTAATTGTTGGCGCAAGCTAATTTTTGGAAAGATAAATTAATTAAATTCTGACATTTGTTTGGTATATACTATAGTCTGTAAAAAAATATCTTTACAAAGTATCTTTATACGCCTTTGATGTTATTTACACAAATCGATAGTTTAATTTGTCTAATGCCGCGAAAATGAAACCAATATACTGTGACAGTGTAGTGAAAATTAAACAAAATATATATGCAGACGTTATTACTTAACGTGAGTATTCCAATTTTAAACGCGTGCTATCGAAGTAAAAACAAGTCGCCACTTGGAAGGTTAAATAAGTTAGTTTATTATTTTAACTAAATATTAAATATGGTAGTTTATTATTCGCAATATTAAATAAGGTAGTTTATTATTTTAACTAAATATTTGTTTTGAACGAAAATACGTTTATTGTCATTCGTACATTTTGAGTACACATACACTATAAAGTAGTTATATCTCCCTTGATTTTATTGGCGTATTCAATATATAAAGTTAGTTTAGTTTCTTATTTTTATTCCTCTTCTTTTAGTCCTGTTGGCCTGTTATGGTCTTGCATCATCGTTTCCCTCTTGTGACGTCGAGTGCCAGCTGTCTTTCCATCTTTTGGGAGGTTGTCCTGGAGGTCTGCTTGCTCGGAGGATACTGTCCCTGGGCATTCTTACAGCTCTCGGTTCTGCCATTCTGGATACATGTTCATTCCAGAACCTTCTTCTCTGTCGTCCTAATCTGACAATATCTTCAACTTCGCACATCCTTTGGATTTCTGTGTTTCGTACTCTACCACTAAGGGTTTTGCCAGCAACACTTCTGAGTACCTTCATTTCACTGGTTCGAAGGAGATTTTTGGTTCTGACAGTGTCGGCTCTGGACTCTATGCTGTATGTCATTATGGGGTGGACACAGGTGTTGTATATCCTCCAGGGCTGTGGAGTCGGAGTCGGAGTCGTGGAGTCGGAACATTTTAGGCGGAGTCGGAGTTGGAGTCGGAAAAAATCGACCGACTCCGACTCCGTTTAATTATTTTAACATTTTCTTTAACTCATCCAATGCTGAGAACACGCCTGGCGTGTCCATGTGAACATCTGCTTCATGCTGAAAACACGCGCGGCGTGTCCATGCCTAAATATTGTTAGTGTATTATATCAGCATACGATATTCGTTCATTACTTCGGAAGATGCCGCCGCATTCGGGCGTTCTCAAAAATCTTGTGTTCTATTCAATATCGAATCAAAATAATAATAAACAAAATTAATAAGATTTAGTTAACGTATGAAAACAAATGAAGCAACCTTTTTATTTTAAAGTGTTTTCTTATTTTTTTTAATACCTACCTGTGTTGTTTTTCTAATTATTGTATTTTAAAAGTTTTATTTAATTCTTTTTTTAAATATTAATATATATTTTTAATATTATTTTTGTGTGAAGATATTGCTTAATGCGTATTGGTTATATATTTTTTTATAAAATTGTTTCATTTGTGTACGAATATAATTAATTTTTAATTTATACCTGTATCCATTATTAATAAGTCAATATAAATACATTAGGTAGACGCAGTAAATTATAAAATAAAATAAAAATTGAAGTCAGAGTCAAGAGTTGGAATCGGAGTCGGAGTCGGTGTCGGAGTATAAAATAAAGCCGGAGTCGGTAAATTTTCATCCGACTCCACAGCCCTGATATCCTCACCTTGCTTTGGATGTTCATATTTAGCTTAGAGTAAATACAGTTAGAAAAACTGCATAAATGAAAGAATACGGATATGAGAGAGATGGGTCAGGATATAGAGAGATGGGTTAGGATATAATGACGAAGAAAATATATACTGGTGAACAAAGAAGAGCAACGAAAAAAGAACTTCCTAGAGTTGCAGTGAAGGAGCATGTAAGTCAAGTTGAAAATGGATAAGATGAATAGTATGAAGAATACAGAGAGTTGTATAAGACGAACTATGGATGTGCTAGAGGCGATATATGTCTGTAAATACCGGAATGTGTGCCGCTCGATCCGCTCTGCCTACAACGTAAAGGACATGGTGCGAAGGGATAGAATTTATAAGCATTTAGTTATTGTTCTCGCACATCCTTGGGTGGCCCTCTGAATTAATACTTAATGTTTTTCTCTGTGTGGGTGGGCCTTTCAGTTAGTACTTAATCTTATTCCCAATATGTAGGCAGAAAAATATATGTGTTGTCCGCTCTCGCTTTTTCATTTACACGGGGGTGATCCGTGATGGGGAGGGTCGTACAAGATGAGTCAAAACCTTTGATTTTATTTACAAGATGAGTCAAAACCTTTGATATTTGCAAATTATATTCACTTTGTTTCTTAAATGAATCATATAAAAACCTTTATCATCACATAATATAAAATCGGTTGTTCTTAATATTATGTAATGTTCAAGTTACGGTTTGATATTTATTATTTAAATAGTGTTATAGTTGGAATTTATTTATATATCAAAATACTATTTGACAGTTCTTCTTAATAATCTTATAAGACATAAAACAACAATAGCAAATAATGTATTTATATTCGTAAAGTAGAGATGACTTCACTATTGAATAGTGTATTATAAATATTAAAACGTGATAGCAGTTTATAATTAGCAAGAATGCTTGAATATTCTAACATTTATAATATTAATACTAAATGATTAGATTCAAATATCACTCACACTCACTTACTATTATAAAATATTGCTCTATAAATAAAACGTGATAGTAGTTTATAACTAGCGAGAATGCTTGAATATTCTAACATTTATAATATTAACACTAAATGATAAGATTCAAATATCACTCACACTCACTAACTACTATATAATATTGCTATACAAATAAATATCACTCATACTCACTTACTACCATATAATATTGCTATATGAATAAAACGTGATAGTAGTTTATAATTAGCGAGAATGCTTGAATATTCTAACATTTATAATATTAACACTAAATGATTAGATTCAAATATCACTCACACTCACTTACTATTATAAAATATTGCTCTATAAATAAAACGTGATAGTAGTTTATAACTAGCGAGAATGCTTGAATATTCTAACATTTATAATATTAACACTAAATGATTCGATTCAAATATCACTCACACTCACTTACTATTATAAAATATTGCTCTATAAATAAAACGTGATAGTAGTTTATAATTAGCGAGAATGCTTGAATATTCTAACATTTATAATATTAACACTAAATTATTAGATTCAAATATCACTCACACTCACTAACTACTATATAATATTGCTATACAAATAAATATCACTCACATACTACCATATAATATTGATATATGAATAAAACGTGATAGTAGTTTATAATTAGCGAGAATGCTTGAATATTCTAACATTTATAATATTAACACTAAATTATTAGATTCAAATATCACTCACACTCACTATTATAAAATATTGCTCTATAAATAAAACGTGATAGTAGTTTATAACTAGCGAGAATGCTTGAATATTCTAACATTTATAATATTAACACTAAATTATTAGATTCAAATATCACTCACACTCACTAACTACTATATAATATTGCTATACAAATAAATATCACTCATACTCACTTACTACCATAAAATATTGCTATATGAATAAAACGTGATAGTAGTTTATAATTAGCGAGAATGCTTGAATATTCTAACATTTATAATATTAACACTAAATGATTAGATTCAAATATCACTCACACTCACTTACTATTATAAAATATTGCTCTATAAATAAAACGTGATAGTAGTTTATAACTAGCGAGAATGCTTGAATATTCTAACATTTATAATATTAACACTAAATGATTCGATTCAAATATCACTCACACTCACTTACTATTATAAAATATTGCTCTATAAATAAAACGTGATAGTAGTTTATAATTAGCGAGAATGCTTGAATATTCTAACATTTATAATATTAACACTAAATTATTAGATTCAAATATCACTCACACTCACTAACTACTATATAATATTGCTATACAAATAAATATCACTCACATACTACCATATAATATTGATATATGAATAAAACGTGATAGTAGTTTATAATTAGCGAGAATGCTTGAATATTCTAACATTTATAATATTAACACTAAATTATTAGATTCAAATATCACTCACACTCACTATTATAAAATATTGCTCTATAAATAAAACGTGATAGTAGTTTATAACTAGCGAGAATGCTTGAATATTCTAACATTTATAATATTAACACTAAATTATTAGATTCAAATATCACTCACACTCACTAACTTCTATATAATATTGCTATACAAATAAATTAATGTGGTTGTTAATAATAAATATAAAGTCTTTTGTCATTAAGATATAAAATTTCCTACATTTTGAGTTTCGTTTCATTCACATTATCCATTATTAAATATTTCAGTTTTATTCCGGAAACGGAAATTTAACTGATTATCTTGTTAAAAAAAAGCCTTTAAAATGGAAGTTTTTTCTGTTTCTACAAAACAATTTTTTTATTCAAAGGCATATAAATTGTTTTGGTTTTAATATTGTACAATTCTATATTATTTTACAATTAAAATTTAAAAAATGACAGAAGTAGACGGTTTAACCTGTTCACCGCGTTAAAAATCAAATTCCACGAATCCTGTGCGCGGCACAATTTCAGCGTTTTTTAATTTCTAAGTTTAAACACATATTTTGTTTAGAACCACTGATATTTGATTACAACACCAAGTAAACATGACACTTAAGTAATTTTCTGATAATAAATAATAGTCATTACTCTTAAGGAGACTCATTAAATAAAGGAGATAAACTAAACATTACGTAAAATAAACAAAGGAATGCTACGATCAAATCGATGCTTCATGACACTCACCCGATCAAATGCATATAGCACTAGTAATGTTTATTTACGTAAGAGTGACTTAGTAATGTTTATTTACGTAAGAGAGACTCATCGCAGGACTCGATCCGCGCGACAGGTCGTTAATGCTGGAAATATTAAAAAACCAAAAAAATTCGGTGCTCTGTTTATTCAACAATATCTCATAAACTAATATATTATTTGACAAGGTTTTCAGAGATGTCGCTAGAATAAAGATTATTTTAAATTTAAGTTAAATTTTTATTCCGGTTTTGTGTCATTTTTTTTAAGTATTTGTGATTTGAAACTTGGATTGTCGTCAGATCACAGGCGTTTGTGCTTCCCGCGGGGAACATGTTAACAATGATTTTGTAAAGCGAAACAGACCAATCACTTTAATTTAAGTAATCGTGTAGATTTTTTTACTTTTCAGTTAAAAAAATCTACACAATAACTTAAATTAAAAATCGCAAGTGTCAAATTATTCAGTAGTATTACAGAATGATTATTATGAATCAAAATGACTGCGAAAAGAAACGTATGACTTTTTTAAAACATAACTATTTATCTTTTTAGCTAGAAATATCTCAGAGTGTATATGATGGGTTTTTAAATTTTAAATATTTGACTTCCATACTAAGACAATGTTAGATTTTGCAAAGTATCTCAAAATATATCGAGTGTGAATCGGAACTTTTTGCCATATATTATAAGGTGTTAACATAAGTTGTGTCCATTTTTTTTTCAAATTTAAAAATGAGCATCAAAAGTATATTAAAATGGTAAATTTTATACGTCATTCGAAAGAAAATTTTCTGCTCTATAAGATATTGTGTTTGCTTTTACGTGACATATGTTATTTTATTTTATTACAAGCCTTCAAAATGTAATGTCAAGTAGACCAAAGTGTGCATTTTCGACACCTACTTCTGTTCGCGTTCAATCGAGGGAATAAAGCTGCCATAGCTGCTCGCGATATTTGCGAAGTGTACAGTGAAGATGCTATGAATAATGATGTTACGGTGAAGATGCTATGCTATGGTAATTTCGACCTGAAAGACATGGAGCGTTCAGGACGTCCAGTGAACTTCGATGAGGACCGATTAAACCATATTATTCATGATAATCCCCTTCAAACCACCGTAGAGTTTGCTGAGCAGATGAATTGTAGTCACATGACTGTATACCGCCATCTTAAATGGGAAAAGTCCAGAAGTTCAGCGCTTGGGTTCCACATGTTTTGAGTGAAAACAACAAAAATCAACGTTCGACAACTGAGGTGTCGAAAATGTTCACTTTCGTCTACTTGACATTCCATTTTGAAGGCTTGTAATCAAATAAAATAATATATGTAACGTAAAAGCAAATACAATATCTTTTAGAGCAGAAAAATTTCTTTCGAATGACGCATAACCTTTACCATTTTGTTTTACTTTTGGTGGTCATTTTTAAATTTGAAAAAAAAAAAAACGGACACAACTTATGTTAACACCCAATATTATTTTTTTAATAATAACATGATTTATTATTTTTATGTATAAATTTTACCTATTCACGAATATATTATGTTACCAGGCTAGACTCGGAGCTAACAAAAGAATATATTTAATGTACTATATTCGCAACGTCATTTTAATTTCAATGTAATTGACCTAAGCACAAACGTAGGTCAATTAAATTGAAAATTCCAACATTTTCTAATATACGAGTAGATACATATTTAAAATGGAAGAAATGCGCGTTTTGCGCACAATGTATTTGATATATGAATAGAGTTAAAAGTGATATAACTGTTTGTTAAAGATGGATGTTACGTTTTACCAACGACCTTCGTGACCTAGTTGTTGGTAAGACGCTCGTCTTCCAACCCGGGTTTCACAGGTTCGATACACATTGGGACCAGTTTTTTTTTTTAAAAGGATTCAAGTGTGGTTTTCACTTAAGGTCTTTTTAAAATATTTCTGGTTGGTTGGAAGAGATTGATACATGGAAATACTCCCTTCAAGTAGGATTGTAAATAACGAAAGTGTAAGACAATACGATGTCATAGCACACTTAATACAGGTATCTTGCGATGGTTTGGCAATATTGAGATACTGTGTTATAAATTACGAAAAAATATATAACTCTTAAATTAAACGGCAGATAAGAAACGGCGAAAGAAATAGTTGGAGAAATTTTAACTGAGATAAAAGTAAGAAGTGTGAGAAACAGGGGAGCTTGTAAGATGAGATATATGAAAATTGACGAGGCGAGAGACGTGTGGTCGTGACATCTGTAACTTCTGAAAAGAACACAATCAGTAAATTCCTTGTAAAAATATTTTTTCTCTAATTTCAGAAATGAGACAATCTTAAAATGAGTATTACACCTTGAATCAATAAAAATATAAATCGATTGATATTTTTTTATAAATTTGACGCCTGCAAATTAAACGAATATTTGTCTTTTTAAGTAAAGCGAATTACTTATTGAATTTCAATCGCAAAAAAAGCACAAAGTGTTATTATACACGTCGTATATAGTGTTAAATTCTCTGTTGAACATTAGAAAACACATTCATGTTGATAGAATATATATCAATAAAATAATGTTATACTACAAAATTACCATTAAGCGGCATCGTTGCTGGGGTAGGCAGAGATAACACACTTATTAAACCTTTTTCATATACCTTTTCATACGGCTCCTACGATGAGTTACCTTTATTCTTTTCTCAAACGAATATTCTTTTCTCTGTTTAAAATCATCATTCCCTTGATTCGACCATATATTCCTTGGTCTACTTGGCGTTCTACTCACATGAACTTATATGATTTTTGAACAATTTTTAATAACTACCAACTAAAAAAAAAAACGAATTGGCTTGTAATGCACATCATTTTAGTTGTATATACAATAGTAAAACTTGTCGGATTTATAATCATTTGGCAATCTCTTTCAACTAACCACAAACGTATACAATGGGCTTTAAGTGGAAATAATGTTGAAACCGTCTACCATGAGCGAGTTAATGCCCCATATAAACTTCAAATGCAAGGATCACTTTTTATTGTACGAGTATTATACGAAATCCACGAAAGAACGATCATATAACTTCATACCAGAAGGCATTGAACTGGTTGAATGTGATAGACGATAGAGAAAGACGACAGAGATAGACGACAAATTCACATACTGATCTATTGTATAATATCCTTAACTGTCTCGCCGCCCTCTCTTATCTCGCCGAAAAATTTCAGCGTCTTTCCATTCATGGATTAGCGCTACGCTCAAACAGAGATTGTCTATTGGCCTTTCCAGTTCACCGCTCCTCTTTCTTTACGTCGTCCTTTACTGTCCATGCAGTGAGACTCTGGAATCAGTTACAAATCAATATAAGACTCGCTCCGTCCTTGGCATGGTTTAAGAAGCGACTGAAAAAACTCACAATTTATAGTCAGTAAAATAACGTGTTTCATTCCCGATTTTTCCTTTCCTCTCCACCATCCCTTCCTTTTCTTTTGATTGATGATATCTCACTTTATATGAAAAATAATTTTCGAGTGATTTTCTGTCTTTGTGGGGTTCGTGGGCATATGCTCACGTATGTGTTTATGGATTTCGTGAGGATGGATAGTCATTTGAATGATTTATGCAACCATGTAACTTACTTCATTTACTTTTGTCTAGTTGGTTGGAAGAGATTGCCGCCTGGCAACAATCCCGCCAGATTGTATTTACAATAAAAGTGTTAAATAAATAAATAAATACAGTAAGCTTTAAGTGAAAATAATGTTGAAACCGTCTATCATGAGCGAGTTAATGCCCTGTATAAACTAATGTTGAAACCGTCTATCATGAGCGAGTTAATGCCCTGTATAAACTAATGTTGAAACCGTCTATCATGAGCGAGTTAAAGCCCTGTATAAACTAATGTTGAAACCGTCTATCATGAGCGAGTTAATGCCCTGTATAAACTCCAAATACACGGATTGCTTTCTATTGTATTATACTTGGCTACGAATCAATGAATTTAATCGCGAGGGGTCGATATAATATTCTTAACAAGTTGAATGGATAAAAAGCTAAGAAAAGGAAACACTTAATTAATCATAAAAGCTCAAATATTTCGTCGACCACCCTCGATCCCTTTCCCTCGATCCCTTTCTGCTTGTCCCTGCCCCGCCCATACACGCACTCACACCATGTGAAAAACAAATATAACATATTGATTATGGCTCAATTGGACTTTTTAATAAATATAATGCTGGTGGCCATGATACACGCGCGGCGCCGGTAAGATACGCCAGAAAGCTCACCTCTGGTGTCATTGAACGTTTCTGAAAAGCATTCATTACAAAATTTAATTAATGTATTACAAATTTTTGTTTTTCCACTTTTCGCTTTCTCTTTTCTCGGAGTCGAGAGAGAGGGAAAAAAAAGTAATTACATTATTGCATATTTCAACTTTCCTTCTTCACAAAGGCATAATTTAAATAAAATACTTTAAGAGTTGAGGGAAAAAAAAAATTTAAAAAGAAAAGTTATATATTTCATAATATAAAATTAAAATGAATAAAAAAATGTCGCCGGATCGGTGAGAGAGAGAGAGAGAGTGAGAGAGAAGGCGATGAGATCCGGGGAGAATAAGGCATGATAAAAAGTTTAAAGAAAGTCATTAAACCTGTTATTAAAAATACAAAATAGCTTTCTCCGACGCCGCTTGTACAAACACGTTCGCGCTGCGCCCTCCATATAAAAATAATCAAAAGAACGGCCCCACCGCCAGAGAAAATGAAATAAATATTTGAATAACGTTATTATATTCGGCCCGGCTCGTCTGAGCCCAATGTTATTTCTTATTATTTATTGTGTTTTCTTTAAAAAGTAAAAATATATTTTTCTTTCTGCCTCAGTGGGGTAAGTTAGGGGAGGGTAGGAGTTATTTATACGCCGGAGGAGGGTACACAATACACGCGCGGGAAAGTGAATCGTGAGGAATATTCAACACATCCCTTGCACCTTGCGGATCGATTCAGGGGGAGGGTGCATGATTTTTTTTTCCTGTTTCTTCATTTGACATTTTCCTATAATTCACAAAACTTTTTATTTATTTTGCTTCGTTAATCCATTGTCCAATTTATGGTTTATAATAAAAACTGTAGTAGTGCGTTGCGAACTAAGTGAATTAAAATTTATTCAAAATATACGCATTATGTTCAATTAACTTCGTTCATTTTAGTCAGAATTTCTAGATATTTGTAATAGTGTTGTAAGTTGTTTGGCACCAATTTTGTTGACGTGCCCAAATCATTAATCTCAGTATATCGGTCTGTTACAAATTGGTATACTCGTATAATTCCTTTCTGTGTCACACAGTGTCCCACCAGATATTCTAGCGATTCATGCATTTTCAACGCATGTATACAACTTTTATAATTTTTTCATTGCTCAAGTTTTAGTAGGCACTATCACAGCAATGTGAACAATATTTTTTTAAGGCTTGATTTCTTGATAAATATAGAACCATTGTAATTTATTTTTATCAAACACTGTTTATTCCACTTTTTGTAACGGTATAACCCTACCGGTTTTAAGGTTTTCCCCTCATCATCAAGGGAGCACAAACTAGTCTTGGTTGTGCTCCCCTGATGATGAGGGGAAAGCCTTGAAACCGGTAGGCTTATACCGTTACAAAAAGTGGAATAAACAATGTTTGATAAAAAACCAATTACAGTGTCTTTAAACCTCCACGATGTTAATGCCTTAACTATAAATCATATAATATAGAACCATGTGTGCCACGGACCTTTTATACAGCAGTAACACACCTCGCAATATATTTTCTACCCTATTATCTTTTGAGTACTCATTTCATTGATACCGAAATTTTTAACCTCTTTCTAATTTTTTTGCGGATTGATTTTTTTAAGAACCATTAATTTTGAGTTACTTAAATTTATTCTTTTTTCATTCCCTTAATATTTTCGCAATAAAAACCATAATTAATTTAGTAAGATACTTTATTATAAGGTATTTAAATGGTGAGATTATTGCCATACGACAGTCTCTTCTATACAGCCTGACATAAGGTTCTGAACAATATTTTAATTGACTGGAATAAACGGAGAGAAACGACGGGTTTATATGCGATAGAAGGATACCAATAAAGCTTACGAGAAAGATCTACAAGACAGTGATCATGACAACTGTACTTCAAGGAGTCGAGTGTTGGTCTCTAAAGAAACAAGAGGAACAATCGCTTCATGTCGCAGAAATTGAAATACTTCGACAGGTCACTGGACAAGATTGGACAAGATATGAAAATAATCAATTCGCGGAACAATCTATGGTAAGTGGTGCCAATAATGGATAAAGCCTGGAGAGCACGACTTTGATGGTTTTTTAGGAGCTAGTCCTTATGGGAAGAGACGATGAGGATGATTTGTTGATAAATAATAAAACACGTTAGATCGCAATGCGGAAAGAGAGTCTGTCCAATTTTATTAGTAACGTAGGTATTTATATCTTTTTAGAATGCGCGCGAGAATGCGCTCGCGATATGCCTACGTCTCGTTTCTGTGAATGCAAAACGATTAATTGTTGTATCTAGGTAACAATCTATTTACGGAACCGGCGAGACAGCGTGGTGCGTTCTCTCTCTAGTATGGAGTACGGTCCGCTCGGCTACGGGATGGTTGGCCGGCGGGTGACCTTCGGACTTGTTTACTTAGATTTATCGAGGAATCCGAAGGTCATTTCATCGGTCATTGACCGTATGTATGAACGCCGAGTGGGTGACTGACACAGTATAGTTACGTACAATGATGGGATTAGGCACTCTCAAATAGATGCAAAGGAAGATCAAAAAAATAGTCTACATAAGAAAGTGGAGGAGGTCATGACGAGACTCGGGCTATTCCCGAGTGGTTGTCAAGATATAGAGAGATGGACGAAAAAGGTTCAAGCAGCCGGTCCCAAGGGATGAGATGTGTCGAAGAAAAAAAAAATAAAACACGCACTATGTAGAATTTGTGACGGTATGTAAAAAAAGCCTCGAAACTATAAGACAGTTTAGTTGAATTTTAACATCACTCCCACTGTTATGGGGGACAAATAAGTCCCCATTAAGGGTGAAAAGAAGGGTAGTGATGATGAATTTAAGCAACGACTTCACGGGATAATGTAAATGTATTGCTGCGCAGTATATACTATACTTATATACTCGTACTATAGTATACTTATAAACTGTTTTAACCTTTCATTCCCTGTGTTGAGTATCTTCTACACGTTGCTTCTAATAACCATCAATATCTCTATAAATATAATAAATACAAGGTTAAGATTTTAGGTATTCGTCCATAATATATTTACGCATTGATTTAAAAAATAATATTAATAATAATCAGAATTTATCGACTACATCGAGGTGTTTTGTAAAGATCGAAAACAAATTCGCATTTAAACGCTGCGAGTGCCTCGTCTTGACGATAGGTGAATAGTATGCGGGAAGCGCGACACTATATTCGCATCTCACTCTTGCATACTAGACTGAATTGCGAGGAGCTGAATTGTCTCAACGTCGCAAGCAAAGGCGTAAGCGCCGGGGTATGCGACTGACGTTCCGCGCCACTAGTAGCTTCTAGGCTTGCAAATAGGTTAGACGTACGCCCGTTCCGTGAGCGTTTTTTAATGTTTTCAGGTGGTTTTTTAATGTTTTTAGCCAATAAATCTCAATTATTATAATTTTTAACTTCAATTATAATTAATTAAGGGGATTATCTATGAATGTTCTTCTTTTCCGATTTAAAATCGCAAATTTTTTATTGCGTACTCACTACCCAACACCGGAGCACGCGTATTATTTTTATCACCGTAAGGGAAGGGTTAAACCCAAAAGTTTAAACAGCCCAAGTTGCCAGTATTTAAACAGAAAATTTCGAATGAAACAATACTATCTTTTGACGCCACTATATCGTAGTAGCCAACTGGTACTAAGATGGATTCACTTGATCCAATCATACTTTCCTTGGTCTTCCTCTGTCATTGGTATCTATTCATATTTCCAAATTACCATATTTGTATATATTCGTATTCATATATGAACCACGAAGTGTTATATAACGTTCAACCCTTTTTTTTATTAAACAAAGTAATATATTGTACAAATATTTATCAAGGCTCTACCTATTGTAATTTAATACTACTTATAACTAGATAACAATTCTTACAACTAATTATTTAGCAAAAACAAGTCCACTCGTCCAGGCTACTTGTATTCCATCACATTCACTCAGACCTTGGTCGTCCCAGCTAATACTGTAGGTGGACTAGTCAGGCAACAGAGAATGCTTCGGGAGCCTGTGTTTACAACGGAAGGGTATGTCGGATTCACTCTCGTAAGCCCCCAGGGCAGCGACTAAGGGATTGCTGTGATTTTGTTGACTTTTATAGAACTTCACGGTCCAGGCGAGGATGTGATGTGGTGTTGTAGGGTTTCTTCTCGCTATTCGGCGTGAAGTCGGGTAAGGTTTGTTCTGGGATGGGTGTTAAAAGATATCTTGAATGCCTTGTTCTGCACTCGCTGGAGTTTCAGGTGATCCGTGTTGCTCACACTACCCCAGACGGGTGCAGCATAGATCAAGATAGGACGAATAAGGCTTTTATAGAGGAGGAGCTTATTTTTGGGTGAAAGGAAGCTGCGTCGATGAAATATCAAACTGATAGCCCCTACACCCTTGTGACCCTTCTGTCTGATGGTATTCAGATGGGGTTTCCACATCAGTCATAGGTCGAGGTGCAGGCCGATGTTTTTAATCACGTCCTGCCACTCAACCAGGCAACCACCGATGAATAAGGGCATCGACGGCACTCTTTCCTTGATTTTGCGGGAGAAAATGATGACCTCAGTTTTGGCGTCATTAGCAACCATTAATTGAACAATTTGAAAATTCTCCAATGTTGATTAAATATCTTTCAGTAAAATAACTTATGAGAAATAATTTTTAACTAAAGAATTGTACTGACTAATATGATATGATATCTTAAATAGCTCATCGATATAAATAAATTAGCGTGTAAAGTGATAAAAACATTATTCTTTTGCAGTTATTAATCTTACGCGTAATTTTTTTAAAGTGGTAAAAACATTATTCTTTTGCAGTTATTAATCTTACGCGTAATTTTTTTGGTTCAAATAAAAATAATTGATCCTCAAAAACTATGCTGGATAAACGTATTATAAAATGTTGTCGGAATCCTTATAAATCTTGCAAAAAATCATGATATGTCTGACAATTCATATATTGGGTTGATGCAAAAAATCGTCCTGTTTTTGGCGCTAGATGGTGTTTTATCGTAAAACTGAAGTGTTATTAACTTCACACGTGTAAAGTTTTGGCGTTGTTTGACAGAAGGAATTTTAACGAGTACTTGGCAAAAAAATGGTGTTATTTGGTTGTGTTTTTTACATTTTGTTTAGCATTAAAAATGGAAGAAAATTAGGAACATTTTCGACATCTTATGCTTTTTTATTTCCGAAAAAGCAAGAATGCTTCGCAGAGGCAAAATAAGATACTCGTATGTGCTGTGTACGGTTAGGGTTGGTTCAGAAAGTTTCGTGAAAACAATTTTAATCTAATCGGTGCACCACGTTCTGGACAACAGGCTGAGGCTAATGGCGACGAAATATTGGCGCTAATTGAAAGTCATCGGTATAGAACTACTCAAAAAATCAGGAAAATTCTTGAAATCAATCAGTCAACAGTGTCAAGGTGATTACGTCAACTTGGAATGGTTAGCAAGGTCGATGTATGGGTGCCGCACGAGTTAACGGAGACAAATTTGGTCGGCCGAATTTCTGCTTGCGATTGGTTATCTATTGAAACGCAACGAAATCGATCCATTTTTAAAGCAGATGGTTAGAGGTGATGAAAAATGGATTGTGTATAATAATGTTAGGCGTAAGAGATCGTGGTCTAAGCGCGGAGATGCCCCTTCAACCAGCGCCAAATCCAGTTTACATCCTAAGAAGGCACAAGTGATGGATAGCTTGTTCGGAGTTTCGGTCCGATGGTAGGACACCTTACTCCTTCATCGGATAAGTTCTGACTGTTAAGATATTTATTGGAAATTTTTGGATCTTTTTGGGAATCGGGAAAGGATAGGTTTGTGGTAATTGTTTTGA
This sequence comes from Odontocerum albicorne, assembly GCA_949825065.1. NCBI lineage: Eukaryota > Metazoa > Arthropoda > Insecta > Trichoptera > Odontoceridae > Odontocerum > Odontocerum albicorne. The sequence continues at coordinate 48,434,997 of OX463843.1, forward strand.
TTTTATGAATGATTATGAGAAATTATAAACGATTAAATACATATATAAATATGATGATATATACATAATATTAAATACAAATATACATAAATTTGTGTCGTCACACACTGTTTTATATTGAATGGGTGAAAAAAAAAAAAAAAAAAAAAAAAAAATTATTGTGAATAAATTATAAGAATGAATATAGTATATGTAGATAAGTAAATGAGTGGAGAAATGTGTGTGACTTTTATAAATATATTAAAGTGTAGAAAATGTTTATTGAAGGTGAGAAATGCGGTTGCCTATGGGGGTAAACAGTCTGCCGGAGGAATTATCGATGATGGGGTGTTCAGAGTGACAATCGGGGGGTCATTTGGGGGTATGATTAGAGTTAAAGAGGGGGGGGGGTCGGGGGGATGTTTCGCAATATTGATTTCGGACGAGTCCCTAAGAAGGTTATGCTATGCATTTGGTGGGACTGGAAGGGAATAGTTTATTATTAGCTGTTACCTGAAAATCAGACCACAAATTCGGATAAATACTGTTCACAACTAAGTTAATTAAAGCGAGCAATCAACCAGAATCGGTCAGAATTAGCCAACATAAAGGGTATTGCGTTCCATCAAGACAATGCTAGACCACATGTGCCTTAAGCCATCCAACACAAACTTTTAAAATTTAACTGGGATGTTTCGGTCCATCCACTACCATTTATTTAGTTCGCTTCAAAGCAGCTTAGATGGTAACACTTTTCTTCCTTGGAAGACTTGTAAAATCACCTGGATCAATTCTTTAGATAGAAACCTCAAAGCTTCTATGAGTGAGGGATTATGCAGCTACTAGAGAGATGGAAAAACGTCATTCAACAGAACGGCACATACTACTCGTATATTAAATAAATGTAATTTTTAGTAAATAAAAATTTTCTTCAAGTTTTGTTTAAAAATGGGACGAACTTTTGCATCAAATCAATATATATTTTTATTTAACACTTTTATTGCAAATACAATCTGGGTGGCTTATTGTCAGGCGGCAATCTCTTCCAACCAATTATACAAAAGTAAATGAAACAAGTTACGTGGTCGCATAAATCATTCAAATGACTATCCATCTCCACGAAATTCATAAACATATACGTGAGCATATACCCACGAACCCCACAAAGACGGACAATCACCTCAACATTATTTTTCATATAAAGTGAGATATCATCAATCAAAAGGAAAGGAAGGGATGGTGGAGAGGAAAGGAAAAGAAAAATCAGGAATGAAACACGTTATTTTACTGACTAGAAATTAAGAGTTTTTTCAGTCGCTTCTTAAATCATGTCAAGGACGGAGAGAGTCTTATATTGGTTTGTCACTGATTCCAGAGTCTTACTGTATGGACAGTAAAGGACGACGTAAAAAAGAAGAGCGTACTGGAAAAGTGGAGCGGAAAAGAGCGATTGTCTATTGGCCTTTCCAGTTTGAGCGTAGCGCTAATTCTTGATTGGAAAGACGCTGAACATTTTCGGCGAGATAAGAGGGGGCGGTAAGACAGTTAAGGACATTAAACAATAGAGACAACGTAATGAATTTGGCGTCTATTTCCAATATTCAATAAGTTCAATGCCTTGCGGCACGAAGTGTATAGTAATTATCGAATATATAGTACTTACCGCAACAACATCGAAGATTTACCTAATAATGGACAATACGAGGAGAAAACTTTATTATAATTTTTTTTAACAATGGGATACATCCTACAAGCGAATGCAAAAGTTCGATTTAGCAACTATACGATGTTGATTTTCTAAACAGTGTTTAATAAAATAAATTACAATGTCTTTCATCCTCCACAACGTTAATGCCTTAACTGTAAACAATATATCATTATTTCAGTTATACATGTTTAAATTAAGTTACTACATTCTAAGTAAATATATTATACTTGAGTAAATAAATAAAACTTAATCAGTTATTTCTCAACTGTCTTTCGCGTAATTAATGGTATAGTTATGCTTATTGAAATTAACGCGATTTGGGGATAAGATAAGTGAGCTATATGGCATACGTCTAGTAAATTTTTTGAAAATGAATGCACCCTTGGTGATTCACCCCATAATGACATACAGCATAGAGTCCAGAGCTGACACTGTCAGAACCAAAAATCTCCTTCGAATCAGCGAAATGAAGGTACTCAGAAGTGTTGCTGGCAAAACCCTTAGTGGTAGAGTACGAAACACAGAAATCCGAAGGATGTGCGAAGTTGAAGATATTGTCAGATGGGGACGACAGAGAAGAAGGTTCTGGAACGAACATGTATCCAGAATGGTGGAACCGAGAGCCGTAAGAATGCCCAGGGGCAGTATCCCCCGAGCAAGCATACTTACAGGACGACCTCCCAAAAGATGGAAAGACTGCTGGAAGACGACGTCACAAGAGGGAAACGATGATGCAGGACCATAACAGGCCAATATGCCTGAAAGAAGAAGAAGAAGAAGAAGACTGCAGCGAGATCAAAGGTTATGATTTTCGAAAGAGGTATGGTAAAAAGTTAGCGCGATGTATGGGTTAATTCAGAGAAATTGGTTCAGGTTAATGAGTTCTGTTATTTGAGCAGTATGTTTACGCGTCGTTGAGTTGAAAAGAACATTGAAAAAAAGGGTGGCGATAGGGAACAAGGTAAACGGAGCACTTAATGTTAACAATTGCGCAATATCAACAGTAGCAACATTTTAATACATCATAGTGATGGGAGCTCACCTTCGGAGATCGTGCTCTAAGGAAAATTTGTGGAGTGTCAATGTATCAAAGAAGGCGTAATGAAGACATCAGAAATGTATACATGGATAAAATGGATATTTTAAGTAAGATGAAGAAAGGAGCTTTAAGATGGTTTGGACATGGGGAGAGAATGAGTGATGAAAAAATGATTAAGCGAATATATAAGTAAGAAGTGCGTGGAAGAATTAGACAGAGGAAAGTCCGTCATTTCTAAATCCGCCCTAAGGCTAAGGCCACACCAAAGTGCTTCGCTAGGTGCTACGTGACTAATATACTAGGTGACTTCATGCTTGGCCACACCAAAGTGCTTCGCTCAAATTCATTTGATATTTGGGAGGGGTTGAGTCAACAAACGATGCCACTCTCAAAACTAACCAATTTCATTACAACTTACCATCTTTATTTACTTCCTGCGCAACTTCATTCCAAAGTGATTTTATTTCAGGTACATTTTTGTATAATTTACTCGATGGGTTCCACGAAGACTCCCTTTTATACACAGCTGTTATTAAAACTTCTACAATCTTGTAAAATCACTTGGTGACACAATAAAATTAACCAACACGTATGTTCGCTAGGAGATTCACTAGGTGACTAATCGTCAATGTCAGGCGCGAAGCGTACAGTGTGGCCATTGCGATAGTATGCGGTGAGTTGGTTCGCTAGGATATGTCACCTAGTTCGCAGCGTAGCTCTAAGCACCATGAAATCCAAAATAACACAGAAATCCGAAGGACGTGCGAAGTTGAAGATAATGTCAGATGGGGACGACAGAGAAGAAAGGTTCTGGAACGAACACGTATTCAGAATGGCGGAACCAAGAGCCGTAAGAATGGCCAGGAACATTATCCCCCAAGCAAGCAGACCTCCAGGACGACCTCCCAAAAGATGGAAAGACAGCTGGCAGTCGACGTCGCAAGAGGCAAACAATGATGCAGGACCATAACAGGCCAACAGGCCTAAAATAAGATGAAGAAGAAGAAGTATTTTACTTTATTCTTTCTATCGTAATAATGAATTTCTTCTATCTTAATAATGAACATTAGTATTTTACTTTATTTTTTCTATCTTAATAATTACTTTGAATGTAACATAATATGAGATATTAAAAATTTTGTTTTTATTTCAACATTATTTCACTATATGTTACTTGTGTACATTCGTATACGAATATAATGAAATACTGTATATTCATACTGATAATTAAATAATGAACAATAAGGAAAAAATATATTCTTTAAAACGCCCACACAGACTGGTTCACAGTCCAGCACGTTCTTCGAAACCGTAGCTGAACTAGCTACAAGGCGATCTATAGCTGACAATAGTTTATTTAAAAGTCGTTGGGGGTTCATCCCAATAGCCCCCATGTCTGGGGAAGCCCTAAAGAAGGCTCATTTTGAAGTTTCATTAGCGAATGTCTCCCTCTTACAGAATAAAGAATAAAAAAAAAACAACCTGAAAAAAAGATTTATTGTTTTTACTCCGCAACCCTTCAAGTGCATTTTCGATAAACTTTTAAGAACGTCAAACTTTTAATTATTACGACTCTTAAAAACAAAAAACTGAAAAATTCTAAACGAAGCCGTTAAAATCAACCTTTATATAATCAAGCTGTTATAATCATTCTGCATTATTCTAGGACAATTCATAAAGCAGACTTTCCTTAATGGCGTTTTAACCAGTGAATCAAATGTAGAAAAATTAAACCGTTAAAATGGGTGGACGTGAAACCTAAGAAAATATTATTTGCGATGCAAAAATAAAGATCAAAGCCCGAAGAGTTACGACCGAAATCAGATTTTCTTCGAGAAAACATGACATTTTTTGTTTGTTTGTGAATTTTTCAGTTTTTTTGAAAAATGTTGTTCATTATATTTTGAAAGCACGTGGCACTCCGTAAACTGTTCGGCAGTATTTAAGACTTAATACAAAAAGTTGCATCGCTTAAGGTCGTTCTTTACCTGGCCGGACGTTAAGGCACCCCCGGCAATTTTTCGTAGCCACTAACGCCGCTTAGTACGCCAATAAACATTCTCAAAACTGAGAAAGTAGAAAGTGTAAAATAACTAATGTTCATGCGAATTTTTTTTAATAATAAACACAAATAATTCTTACGAAATCCTGCCAGTCGCATTCGACGCGGAGCAAACGTCGCCCGATCAAACCGGTCACACTCCAAACGGCCTCCTTTGGGGATTTTCACGTATATAGCGCGATTTGAATATTTGGCAAATGCTTCTACCGGCTCCGCTAAATTAACGTCCCCCTTTATTTGGCGCTGGGGGGGCGAAGCCTCGGCGCGCTTACCGAGCGGGGGAGGGGGTGAGTAAAATTAAAGTCCGTGTAAGAATAATATATTTAAAACATTACTGTAAACGTGTTTGTGCCCGCGTTTTGTCGCTGAAATATTACAATCGTCGGAATGGCGTTACACAGTTGAGATATGTTGATATCCCCCTCACTGTACCGCCGCGCGCCACCACCGCCCACACCCACCGCCTTCCGTGGCGCCCTGTGTATTTCATAAATATTGTATAAAATTATTCAAGCTCTCCCGAGCTGTGTCCAGTGGCACGCTGTAGGGGGCGACCAGGGGACGGAGCGCGGGGATGTGTATTATTATTATTTATCGCCGAATCTATTTTCTTTGCCGCACCTCACCTTGTCTTGTCTTCCTCGCTCATCTTCTATCTGCCCGTCACCACCCTTTCATTGGTTCACATTATATTGTATTGTATTCAACTTTCATTATAGAGTCTTACGTATAAAAAGTTTTATCATAAGATGGCTAACAAGTTACAATGACTGAATAACGTTCAGTTCAGTTCTATTCAAGTGTAATAGTGTGAATTGTGCGATTGCGGGATATACGTATATATTAATTAGCATACTATTTCTTTTATCATTGAAATTATTATTTGTTTATTTAAATTTTCTATATCAGCCGTTTCGCGGGGCTCATTGCCTATTCTGAAAGACCTAATTTAAACCGAAGAAATTCACATATGAATGCTCATAAATAACTGCAGCTGCTCGCGTAATGTGATATGACAACTCTCAGAAAAAGAGTTTTCTTGTTAATTTCTGTTTTCTTAAAATTTGGACTTTTATTTTATTTTCTCTCTTTACGCTGCAACGAAGTTTAGTGTGTACGCGTGTTTATTTATATTTTTTTACAATTTTTATTGAGTTTATAATTGTATAAGCGGCTTATCTATTATCATTTTATTGAGTTTATAATTGTATAAGCGGCTTATCTATTATCATTTTATTGAGTTTATAATTGTATAAGCGGCTTATCTATTATCATTTTATTGAGTTTATAATTGTATAAGCGGCTTATCTATTATCATTTTATTGAGTTTATAATTGTATAAGCGGCTTATCTATTATCATTTATTTTTTGTTTTTTTATTTACGTGTACATACACAGGTGTGAGCTTCATCTGTTCTTGTATTTATCAGGCTCCCGAAGCATTATCTGTAGTCTGACTAGTCCACCTACAGTATTAGCTGGGACGACCAAGGTCTGAGTGAATGTGATGGAATACAAGTAGCCTGAACGAGTGGACTTGTTCTCGCTAAATAATTAGTTGTAAGAATTGTTATCTAGTTATAAGTAGTATGTAGGTGTTAATTATTTCTAAGAAATCATATATTAAGATTATAAAAAATTAAAATAAAATGACACGTAGGAAAATAAGATTAAGTAAGTTCATAAATTATAATATATAAATAAAATTAGTTAAGTAATAAATTTGAGTATAGGTATAGCCTTTACAAATATTCATACAATATCTAACTATGTGTAATACATAAAAAAAAACATAGGTGTGAGCTGATAAACATCTCATGTCCTCGCGGCCGGGCTCACCCTCTATTCTCAGGGGTGTATCTGGACTGGGGAGATGTTAAGAGATGAGCTTGTTATAAGACCTTTTGATAGCTTTCTTTCAAAAATGTATTTTCTATAACATTATTTTGAATAATTAAGTTTATTTCAGGATACATTCGTTTATACACATAATATTTATTATGTCGCTATCAATAAACCCTTATTTATTTATGGAATACTTACTATGTCGCTATCAATAAGCCCCTTATTTATTTATTGAGTACTTACTATGTCGCTATCAATAAATCCTTATTTTTTTATTTTTTTTATTGAATACTTACTATTTCGCTCTCAATAAACCCTTATTTATTTAGTGAATACTTACTATGTCGCTATCAATAAACCTTTATTTTTTTATTTATTTGTTGAATACTTACTATGTCGCTATTATAAACCCTTATTTATTCATTTATTGAATACTTACTATGTCGTTATCAATAAACCCTTATTTATTTATTAATTTATTGAATGCTTACTATGTCGCTCTTAATAAACCCTTATTTATTTATTGAATACTTACTATGTCGCTATCAATAAACCCTTATTTATTTATTTATTTATTGAATACTTATTATGTCGCTATCAATAAACCCTTATTAATTAATTGAATGCTTACTATATGGCTATCAATAAACCCTCATTTATTTATTGAACAGGACTGAAAAATTGGTCATACATGCTGGTTCTTTTTTCATGTAACTGGATATAATTGGTCTCTGTTCTCGAAAACAGTTGTATTTTCTAATACTTTTATTCAACACTGTACAACGTGGTAGATTTATTACCCTGTGGGGTATCTATCCAACCAACCAGAATGATGTTTAAAAAATCCTTGATCAAATCTGATTGATTGTCAGTCTTTGGTTGATTGTCAGTCTTCTTAATAGCTAGGTCACAGAGATAGTCAATAATCTGTTTGAAATAATAAATAGTTTTAATGTCAAATGGTGAGGTGTATGGCCGAGTGGTAACGCACTGGACTTCCGTCCGGAAGGTCGTCGGTTCGAACCCCGCGCTGTGCTAATCCTCTTGAACGACACAGGCACTTTTTCCGCCTAGTGTTCGAGGGTTTAACCCTTCCCTTACGGTGCTAAAATTGAAACGGGCGCTCCGGTGTTGGGTAGTGAGTACGCGACCAAAAATTAGCGATTTTAAATCGGAAAAATAAGAACATTCATAGATAATCCCCTTAATGAATTATAATTGAAGTTAAAAATTATAATAATTGAGATTTATTTGCTGAAAACATTAAAAAACCATCTGGCAACGCTCACGGAACGGGCGTACGTCTAATCTATTAGCAAGCCCAGAAGCAACTGCGGTGCGGAGCGGTATAGTGGCTTACCCTGGCGTGGCTTACGCTTGCGACGATTGAGACAATTGAGCTCCTCGCAATTTAGTGGATTATGCAAGAGTGAGATGCGAATATAGTGTCGCGCTTCCCGCATACTCTTCACCTATGGTCAAGACACAAGGTCGAGGCACTCACAGCGTTTAAATGCGAATTTGTTTCCGATCTTCACAAAATACCCACGATATAGTCGATAAACTCTGATTATTATTAATATTATTATTTAAATCAATGCGTAAATATATTATGGAGGAATACCTAAAATCTTAACCTTGTATTTATTATATTTATAGAGATATTGATGGTTATTAGAAGCAACGTGTAGAAGATACCCAACATAGGGAAGGAAAGGTTAACGATACATATGACTTTACTCATATCTATTCTTTAAATAAATAAAAAAATTGAAAAAAATGTTCTTTTATATACGTAACATGTTTGACACTTGAAATATAAATCTTAGGCGATTATATTGAATTTTTTATAACTTTCTATATCAGTATATTATACTTTTATTGTATACAGCATAACCTGATGAGTATTGCCATGTGACAATCCCTTCCACCCAATAAGAAATATATTGAAGAGATCTTAGTTGAAAACCAGACTGAAACCATTTTTAAAATTACTGGATAACAACGGGAATCGAACCCACAAACATCGATCTGGAAGACAAGCATCTTATCAACTAAGTTACGGAGTTCGTCACATTTATAGTATAAAAATATATACATATATACGACCTACATTATGGCCTAGTCGGTAAGATACCTATCTTCCAAACCGAAGGTTCAAATCCGGGTTCAAATCCTGCTGGACTCAAATTTTTTTTTTAAGATTCCAGTCTGATTTTCACTTAATCCCTCTTCAACATCTTTCTGATTTGTTAGAAGAGATTGCCACATGGCAATTAGTCCGCTATCTAATCAAATAAAATAATATATGTAACGTAAAAGCAAATACAATCAATATCTTGTAGAGCAGAAAATTTTATTTCGAATTACGTATATCCTTTACCACTTTGTTTTACTTTTGGTGTTCATTTTTCAATTGGAAAAAAAAACGGACACAACTTATGTTGACACCTTATACATTTGAATGGTTGAATTAAAATAGGCACTAGGTACTAAAAAAAAAACTAAGTATGCAGTTTCATTAAATATGACTTATAGAACAAAACTGCATACTTAGTTTTTTTTTTTTTGGTACTTAGTGCCTATTTTAATTCAACCATTCATTTGTGTTATACTCATACTTCATACTGGTGCTTTGTTAAATACTCGTAAATGAATTTTGTTTATTGTTTATAATAAGTTTTCTCTAAATAAGCTATACGATCTGTTCTGAGTTGTGTTTCATCCTTCTTCCTCTTGGTCTAGGTCGTATGACCTGTTTGTAACGGTGGACTGTCCTGGGATGATGACGTCCAGCTGTCCTTCCATCTTTTCGGCGTCCTTACTGGTAATCTCCTGCTGCTAGGGTTTTCAGTCTTAGCAATTTTCGCAAGTCTCGTATCCTCCAAGCGGTTTACATGATCCCTCCAAAAGCGCCTTCTGCTTCTTCCCCACCTCACTATGTCTTCAACACCACAGACAGACTTTATCGTCTCATTTCTGAACCGATCTTTGAGTTCTGCCTGCGATGGAGCGTAAAGTTCTCATTTCCGCCACTCTGAGAAGGTTTTTTGTCCTGTTGGTATCGGCTCTCATTTCTATCCCATATGTCACGATTGTTTGATCACAGAAACTGATTTAACTCATTTTGTTGAACATTACCTTAAATTGTAATTTTTTTATTTTTTTCTACAAACAATAAAAATAAGATGGCTTGTAAAAAGAACTGTAGATGCTGAGGGAAGAGACGATGACGTCAATCACAACGAGTAAACGAGGTTCTATAGAAGCTACGACACGACGACAGTATGAAATATTCCTAGCACAAGGACAAACCCAGTGTCATATTGAAAAATTTACTTTCATTATTATTTACGGGGCATTATCAAGTCATTGTATAAAGGGGTGAGATGTTACGCAGGAGTACCTTATGAAAATTACTGCCCAATTTAGGATTGCCTAGAAAATACTCAGTACCTGTTCCGCTGATATATCGAACTCTTCACCGTTGGTTCCAAATCAATGAGTAGAAATGTAACAATGATTAATAGAATTTAAATGAAAAAAAAAATTTAATTGTCAAATATTCTAATAAAAAACATACTAACTATTTACAGCAGGATTGGCTGCTGTAATCCTGCTACCGATATTTTTTAAGATGTCAATAATAGGTAATTAGGACAAAAAAAGTGACTAAGGGCGATAAAACTAACGAGCCTTTTGAGAAAATCACTTGGGAAATTTCTGAAACACGGCTTCTAGTTTGCGAATTTATTAAATTATAAATGACAAAAGTGCTCAATTTTATGAATATTATTTATGGGTATACGAATATAGTACGTATAAAATTCGATCCATGTTTTTAAGTTCTTAAAATAGTTATTGAAAAATATTATTGAAAGGGGAAAAAAAACAAAGTTTTCTGCATATTTTAATCTTCGATATTGCTGTCCCCTTTAAAGAGAGTTTCAAATTATAAAACTAGGGCAGGTCACGTCATCCACAGTCATGTTACGACATTCTTTTAGAAAATCGACTCGCCGTAACACATACGATTAACTGTTACGAAACCAAGAGAGATTTTTATTTATTTGTTTGTTTATTTGGGCAGCAGAGTATCCCAAGATGGCCGAACAAAGGCAGACATAATAAGTAGGGTCCAACAGGCAAGAGTTGCTTTTAACAAAAAATCCAATATATTTGAATGTCCTAACATTTATATCAATGTTAGGAAGAATTAAGGGAAAACTCTTGTCTGGAGTGTGCTGCTGTATGGATGCGAAACGTGGACCATCAGCCAGAGCGAGTCCGGGCGTCTGGCTGCCTTTGAGATGTGGTGCTACAGGCGAATGGCCATGGTCCATTGGTCAGATCACATCCGAAACGATGAGGTATTGAGCGGGGCTGGAGAAACAGGGCAACTCCTAAATAGAGTTACCCAACAACGATCCAGTTGGATAGGACATAACATCAGACATCCAGGTTTGCTCCTTACCATCGTCGAGGGAATGATTCAGGACAATAATCATAGAGGCCGCCCTAGATATATCTACATGGACCAGGTGATCCGGAATGTGCGCTGTGGTAGCTACCAGGAGATGAAGAGACTGGCGGATGACAGAGATGAGTGGAGGGATCGAGTGCTTGGTGAAGACCAATCCTAGGGCTGTAACCCAGAAGAAGAAAGATAAGAGTACTTCTGATGGATTTACTGTGTGATAGTATCCTAATTACTTTTCTTTCTCTTCCTCAGCACCATGACCTCAGTCTGAACTAAGTACTGCTCTCGTAACAACCTGAGATTGTTCCGCCTGAAGAAAGTCTCGGAATATAAACAGAAACAAGTCTAGAAAGGTTTAATGTACTTAGTGGAATAACAAAGTAATTTTATTTTCAGAAGTTTTATAAATATATAATTTGTGAAAAAACATCAGGCTATTTAACGTGGACACAATTGTAATGCATCTGAGCTTATTGCCTTTTATTTGTGGTGTCCCCAGTAAACTAAGCTTTTTCTTATATCTTACTAGGTGAAATAATTTATTTTTAAATATTCCATAAGGAAGCACTATTAACTAACTTGAATCTGGGGGTCAAAGTGAATGGTGTGTGCGTCAATAACATCAGGTACGCAGATGATACGGTGGTTCTGGCAGACAGTATTGACGATCTTTAAACGCTTATAGATAGAATTAATGGAGCCGGTGTGAGGCTGGGGCTGAACATGAACGTGAGTAAAACTAAGTTCATGGTCTTTGGCCGGCAGGATCACGCAGGATCACGTCTTACATTGAACGGTTGTGATATAGAGAGATTGAAAACATTTAAATACCTCGGAAGTATCCTAGTGGAAGACCTCGACCCAGAAACCGAAGTCAAGTGCAGAATTGAATCATCTCGTGCGGCTTTTAATAAAATGAGAAGCGTATTCTGCGATGATATTCTAAATTTGAAATTTCGACAACGATTCGTCAAATACTACGTTTGGTCAGTGTTATTATATAGAGTGGAATTATGGACCCTCAAAGTTGGTAGTATGAACCGACTGGAAGCATTCGAAATGTGGATACACCGGAGTATGCTACGGATACCCTGGACGGATATGGTCAGCTACACGAGGGTTCTTCAAAGAGCCAAAGCTGATAGAGTTGCTGACTAATATTAAAATTCGAAAGGTGTTCTACTTAGGTCATGTACTTAGAAGAGAAAAGTACAAATTACTGCACCTGATCATCCAAGACAAAATAGAAGGCCGAATAGGTGTTGGCAGGAGGCAAATCTCCTAGCTCCTCAATATATAGTACGTAATTGGACTTGTATAAAGGGCGTTGGAGATCTTTTTCGTGCTGCCGGGGACAAATATGTCCACTCTCAGGTGATATTCAACGTTGGGGGACCTGACATGACACTGGGAAGACGAAGAATTCCATAATTTATTAGAATGTCATATTGAGAAACTCCTCAAAGTTAAATTAAAAACCTTTTATAACGTTGAACGAATTTATTTTATTAAACTTTCTTCATATATTTACTTCATTTTTCATATTAACATTTCTACGTCTATAATCAATAAAGACTTAAGTATAAAATACATTGATGTTTTTCACACAAATCTAATTAAATTCCAGAAATTTCTTTTGAACCAATCTTAGTGATTTTCAAGCCATATGATTTGTTTTTTTTTCTTTTTCATTTTGTGTATATTTTCAGGTCTCATCTCCGAATAGTGATCCTCTGGTTAATTTCAAACATATTTATTTATTTTCATGACAAATAATTATATAACTACATCATTTATGAAAAACAAGGCAAACTATATAAAAAAACAGGCAATTCAAAGTGGACACTTAATTAATATGATTTTAAGTTTATTGCCTTTTATTTGTCGTACCCGCGGCTAGGACACTTAATTAATATGTCGTTACCATGGGTACGACAAATAAAAGGCAATAAACCTAAATTCATATTAATTAAGTGTCCTTACCACGGGTACGACAAATAAAAGGCAATAAATATAAATTCATATTAATTAAGTGTCCTTACCGCGGGTACGACAAATAAAAGGCAATAAACCTAAATTCATATTAACTAAGTGTCCTTACCACGGGTACGACAAATAAAAGGCAATAAACCTAAATTCATATTAATTAAGTGTCCTTACCACGAGTACGACAAATAAAAGGCAATAAACCTAAATTCATATAAGTTAAGTGTCCTTACCACGGGTACGACAAATAAAAGGCAATAAACCTAAATTCATATTAGTTAAGTGTACTTACCACGAGTACGACAAATAAAAGGCAATAAACCTAAATTCATATAAGTTAAGTGTCCTTACCACGGGTACGACAAATAAAAGGCAATAAACCTAAATTCATATTAGTTAAGTGTACTTACCACGAGTACGACAAATAAAAGGCAATAAACCTAAATTCATATTAGTTAAGTGTCCTTACCACGGGTACGACAAATAAAAGGCAATAAACCTAAATTCATATTAATTAAGTGTCCACTTTGTATGTCCTCGGTAAGACACTTAATTAATATGATTTTAGGTTTATTGCCTTTTATTTGTCGTACACGCGGTAAGCTAGGCTGTATCTTACCGAGGACATACAAAGTGGACACTTAATTGATATGAATTTAGGCTATTGCCTTTCATTTGTCGTACCCGCGGTAAGCTAGGCTGTATCTTACCGAGGACATACACATATGCATGGAAAAATAAGTTTATTTTTATTTACGATTGTTACGTACTTATTAGTACTGGCTGCCTGCGGGACACTGTATGAAGAAACAAACACATGCTAGCTGAAAGTAAGGTAAGGATATATAAGACATGCGTCCGCCCCATCATGACATACGGGATGGAAGGGAAAACCGATACAACAAAAAAAAACCTTCTCAGAGTGGTGGAAATGAGAGCCCTACGCTCCATCGCAGGCAGAACTCTTAGAGATCGGATCAGAAATGAGACGATAAAGTCTGCCTGTGGTGTTGAAGACATAGGGAGGGGGGAAGAAGCAGAAGGCGCTTTGGGAGGGATCATGTAAACCGCTTGGAGGATACGAGACTTGCGAAAATTGCTAAGACTGAAAACCCTAGCAGCAGGAGATTACCAGCAAGGCCGCCGAAAAGGTGGAAGGACAGCTGGACGTCATCATCACAGGACAGCCCACCGTCACAAACAGGTCATACGACCTAGACCAAGAGGAAGAAGGAGACGTAATTATATGATATCTCTGTCACAAGCTCTCATAAACTTGTGAAATTTAATTATATATTAGGTGTTAACCTAAGTTGTGTCCGTTTTTTTCCAAATTTAAAAATGAGCACCAAAAGTAAAACAAAATGGTAAATGTCATACGTCATTCGAAAGAAAATTTCTGTTCCATAAAACATTGTTTTGCTTTTACGTGACATATATTACTTTATTTGATTACAAGCCTTCAAAATGGAATGTCAAGTAGACGAAAGTGAGCATTTTCGACACCTCCTTCTGTTCGCGTTCAATCGAGGGAATAAAGCTGCCAAAGCTGCTCGCAATATTTGTGAAGTGTACGGTGGAGATGCTACGAATGAAAGGATAGCTCGTTGATGGTTTTTGCATTTCAAAGACGGTAATTTCGACCTGAAAGTCATGGAGCGTTCCGGACGACCAGTGGACTTCGATGAGGAACGCTTAAACCATATTATTCATGAAGATCCTTTTCAACCACCGTATAATTGGCTGAGCAGATGAATTGTAGTCACGTTTAAAAAAATCTTAATAAAACAATCACATAATGCAAATACGAGACTTGGTAAAATATCATAGAAAGTATAGTTGGATCAGGTAAATTATATTTTGAAATAAGGCAACGTAAAAATACAGAGAAATCTTAGAAGTTGTATAAGAAGGTGTATGGATGTAGAAAAGGCTAAGTATATTAGTTTATGGTGAGATAGGAAAGTCTGACGTTTTATCTTCTCTTTCTACTCGACAGGGAAATGGCTTGATAGTATGTGTGTATGTATCATACTTTACATATGAACTGTATTACATTAAATAATTATCCTGTCATATACCTCGTGACTAGTATTACATTAAATAATTATCCTGGCATATACCTCGTGACTAGTATTACATTAACTAATTATCCTGTCATATACCTCGTGACTGATATTACATTAAATAATTATCCTGTCATATACCTCGTGAGTAGTATTACATTAAATAATTATCCTGTCATATACCTCGTGACTAGTATTACATTAAATAATTATCCTGTCATATACCTCGTGACTAGTATTACATTAAATAATTATCCTGTCATATACCTCGTGACTGATATTACATTAAATAATTATCCTATCATATACCTCGTGACAAAGCATCGTGACTCCCGTGAAAGCCCTTGACGACTCCCTTCCTTCCAACTCTGCACTCCGAGGTTTGAAGAATATTTGTTAAGGGAAGCCTTGTTGCGCCTCTTACTTGTGGAGTCCAACGCATTAGAACTCTTCCTCCAAACAGTTTAATGCATTGGAATAATACCATTATATCAGACGTATGCGTCACCCTTTAATATGTGTAGATTCTTGTTTGTGTTATATTTGATATAATTTGATATTAGTTCATAATTTGATATGTAAATCCTTAACATTGAAATTCTTGGTTTCTATGTAAATATGTATGTTTGTTCGGGTCCGCGCGGCATGGCGACCACGACGGAAATGTAGACTTATGGACGGTCGTCGAGACTATATCGCTGCCTGGTCGGCCTATGCTATGCGCAGACTCCCGAAAATTGTTGTATTTCGCGGGGTGTGAGCGCTTGCGATGAGCGACTGACCGTTCACAAGAAGGGTCCTTTTCAATTTTAAATATACTTATATTCTCAGTTCACTCTGTGTTTTACTTGAGACCTGCTACCATATATCTGCCTAAGAGGAATCTCTTCACCGTTGCTACCATTTCAACGATATACGCCTTTTGGAATTGACCTGAATTCTCCGAGCATTGCGCAGGTGCCATCCACCTATGAAACAGTTCTTTGTACCGGTGCCGTACAACCTGCCGTACAATTCTGAGAACAAGCAAGAGGCGTAGAATATATGCATTTGTAATGTGGGGCTGGAGAAGGGTGTTCTGGATATCATAGACGGGAAGGTGAACTAATACATCCATGCTCGAAGAATTGAGATTCACCGACAGATTGTCGACAATATGGCTACGACGAGTCGTCCGATTCTTAGGACACATTCCTCGTGGCCAATGTGGTATTTAGAAGAGGCTTGTAATCACTGGAAGCATGGCTATATAGCCCTACGATGTCCTTGCGGTCGGGCTCGCCCAACATTAGTGTGGTGTGTCTCGGCCGGGGGAATGTTTGTGGGATGAGTCTGGACCCTTTAATGTCTTGTCTCTTAAATGTATTTTTCTGTTTTTTTTTCTCTTCTTCTCATTCTACATGTGCAAGGTACATTGAACCTGGAAATCTGTAATAATATCAAAATCGAATATCACGAAGTTCAGAACAAAGTCAAACAAATCTTATTGCCAGAAAACTTTGTATAAAATATTTACAACACAATTAATTTATTTAGATAGCAGAGTGAGAGTAAAGTGTGAATCTAATAATTGCGTGTTAATGTTAGAAGAAACAAGTGTTATCGTTCATTAAAAACTGCTTTCTCGATTTTATTTTACTGTTCAATATCAAAGTAATATCTCATTAATAAATTTATTTAGATAGCAGAGTGAGAGTAAAGCGTTAATCTAATAATTGCGTGTAAATGTTAGAAGAAACAAGTATTATCGCTCATTATAAACTGCTTTCTCGATTTTATTTTACTGTTCAATAGTAAAGTAATATTTCATTAATAAATTCATTTAGATAGCAGAGTGATAGTAAAGTATGAATCTAATAATTGCGTGTAAATGTTAGAAGAAACAAGTATTATCGCTCTTTATTTTACTGTTCAATAGTACAATAATATCTCATTAATAAATTCATAATTTGCCATTGTTATTTTATGTAGTATGATCATATCAAATGATAGGGTGTAGGCTGAAAAACATCTGGTGTCCCCGTGACTGGGCTCGCTCTTTATTGGTGGGGTGTATCTTGGCCGGGGGGATGTTATTAGATGAGCCCAGACCTTTTGATGGCTTCTGTTTTTAATGTATTCTTTGCAATTTATGTGTTCTTGAAGTATGTTATATGTTATTTAAATGTAACATGTACATACTAACATGATGTTGCTATCAATAAACCAATATTTATTTATTTATTTAAAATTAAAAAAAAATTTAAAAAAATCTTTAGCACGTATTTTGTCCAATTTATTATTGAACACTTTTAAGACTTGAAAATATTTTTTTATTTATATTTACAAATGAGGAATGTTTCATAGCTAGAAACAAAATTTTGACACGTTGACTTACAGAAACCACCCAATTTATTTATGATATTATGAAAGTTTTCTTCTGCACTTTTGATAAAAATTCTAGAGTTTTAACTGGGCTGCCTTAATTTTAATGCAGCTATTTGCTGTTATGTGTTGCCATTATTAAAAACAATAAATCGCATTCACCGTCGGCGCCCCGTTTTCACGCCACCCATTTTTCTCAAACTCGCCCATAAAAATAAACCAAAAAGATTAAATGCATAAACCTAAACAAACGTTGAAACTCTTCTACTATACATTGTTACCGAGTCAACTCACCTTACAAATGTAACAAGACCAAATAAATTCGTTTTAATTACAATTTGCTGCTACATTAAATAAAATGTAAAATAAATGAAAAATGTAATTTTTGTCAAGAACTTGGTAATACAAATCGCTCCGTAGAATTTCAATTCGCGCCGGAGTTTTTTTTTAACAAGTGCTTTTTAACCCTTTATCTGGCGATATATGAACTGCTTGAAATTAAAAATCGAATGACTGAAATTGTGTCGAATGACGCTCATGACGTCAGCGACAATAAGGAAAATTAACTGTATAGAATAACAATGGTTATTGTTGACGGCCAAAACATAAATATAGCAAAAATTAACTGTATATAATAACAATGGTTATTGTTGACGGCCAAAACATAAATATAGCAAAAATTAACTGTATAGAATAACAATGGTTATTGTTGACGGCCAAAACATAAATATAGCAAAAATTAACTGTATAGAATAACAATGGTTATTGTTGACGGCCAAAACATAAATATAGCAAAAATTAACTGTATAGAATAACAATGGTGATTGTTGACGGCCAAAACATAAATATAGCAAAAATTAACTGTATAGAATAACAATGGTGATTGTTGACGGCCTAAACATAAATATAGAAAAATAGACTGTATAGAATAACAATGGTGATTGTTGACGGCCAAAACATAAATATAGCAAAAATTAACTGTATAGAATAACAATGGTGATTGTTGACGGCCTAAACATAAATATAGCAAAAATTAACTGTATAGAATAACAATGGTGATTGTTGATGGCCAAAACATAAATATAGCAAAAATTAACTGTATAGAATAACAATGGTGATTGTTGACGGCCAAAACATAAATATAGCAAAAATTGACTGTATAGAATAACAATGGTGATTGTTGACGGCCTAAACATAAATATAGAAAAATAGACTGTATAGAATAACAATGGTGATTGTTGACGGCCTAAACATAAATATAGCAAAAATTAACTGTATAGAATAACAATGGTGATTGTTGATGGCCAAAACATAAATATAGCAAAAATTAACTGTATAGAATAACAATGGTGATTGTTGACGGCCAAAACATAAATATAGCAAAAATTAACTGTATAGAATAACAATGGTGATTGTTGACGGCCTAAACATAAATATAGAAAAATAGACTGTATAGAATAACAATGGTGATTGTTGACGGCCTAAACATAAATATAGCAAAAATTAACTGTATAGAATAACAATGGTGATTGTTGATGGCCAAAACATAAATATAGCAAAAATTAACTGTATAGAATAACAATGGTGATTGTTGACGGCCAAAACATAAATATAGCAAAAATTAACTGTATAGAATAACAATGGTGATTGTTGACGGCCTAAACATAAATATAGAAAAATAGACTGTATAGAATAACAATGGTGATTGTTGACGGCCAAAACATAAATATAGCAAAAATTAACTGTATAGAATAACAATGGTGATTGTTGACGGCCAAAACATAAATATAGCAAAAATTAACTGTATAGAATAACAATGGTGATTGTTGACGGCCTAAACATAAATATAGCAAAAATTAACTGTATAGAATAACAATGGTGATTGTTGATGGCCAAAACATAAATATAGCAAAAATTAACTGTATAGAATAACAATGGTTATTGTTGACGGCCAAAACATAAATATAGCAAAAATTAACTGTATATAATAACAATGGTTATTGTTGACGGCCAAAACATAAATATAGCAAAAATTAACTGTATAGAATAACAATGGTTATTGTTGACGGCCAAAACATAAATATAGCAAAAATTAACTGTATAGAATAACAATGGTTATTGTTGACGGCCAAAACATAAATATAGCAAAAATTAACTGTATAGAATAACAATGGTGATTGTTGACGGCCTAAACATAAATATAGAAAAATAGACTGTATAGAATAACAATGGTGATTGTTGACGGCCTAAACATAAATATAGCAAAAATTAACTGTATAGAATAACAATGGTGATTGTTGATGGCCAAAACATAAATATAGCAAAAATTAACTGTATAGAATAACAATGGTGATTGTTGACGGCCAAAACATAAATATAGCAAAAATTAACTGTATAGAATAACAATGGTGATTGTTGACGGCCTAAACATAAATATAGAAAAATAGACTGTATAGAATAACAATGGTGATTGTTGACGGCCAAAACATAAATATAGCAAAAATTAACTGTATAGAATAACAATGGTGATTGTTGACGGCCTAAACATAAATATAGCAAAAATTAACTGTATAGAATAACAATGGTGATTGTTGATGGCCAAAACATAAATATAGCAAAAATTAACTGTATAGAATAACAATGGTGATTGTTGACGGCCAAAACATAAATATAGCAAAAATTGACCGTATAGAATAACAATGGTGATTGTTGACGGCCTAAACATAAATATAGAAAAATAGACTGTATAGAATAACAATGGTGATTGTTGACGGCCTAAACATAAATATAGCAAAAATTAACTGTATAGAATAACAATGGTGATTGTTGATGGCCAAAACATAAATATAGCAAAAATTAACTGTATAGAATAACAATGGTGATTGTTGACGGCCAAAACATAAATATAGCAAAAATTAACTGTATAGAATAACAATGGTGATTGTTGACGGCCTAAACATAAATATAGAAAAATAGACTGTATAGAATAACAATGGTGATTGTTGACGGCCAAAACATAAATATAGCAAAAATTAACTGTATAGAATAACAATGGTGATTGTTGACGGCCTAAACATAAATATAGCAAAAATTAACTGTATAGAATAACAATGGTGATTGTTGATGGCCAAAACATAAATATAGCAAAAATTAACTGTATAGAATAACAATGGTGATTGTTGACGGCCAAAACATAAATATAGCAAAAATTAACTGTATAGAATAACAATGGTGATTGTTGACGGCCTAAACATAAATATAGAAAAATAGACTGTATAGAATAACAATGGTGATTGTTGACGGCCAAAACATAAATATAGCAAAAATTAACTGTATAGAATAACAATGGTGATTGTTGACGGCCTAAACATAAATATAGCAAAAATTAACTGTATAGAATAACAATGGTGATTGTTGATGGCCAAAACATAAATATAGCAAAAATTAACTGTATAGAATAACAATGGTGATTGTTGACGGCCAAAACATAAATATAGCAAAAATTAACTGTATAGAATAACAATGGTGATTGTTGACGGCCTAAACATAAATATAGAAAAATAGACTGTATAGAATAACAATGGTGATTGTTGACGGCCAAAACATAAATATAGCAAAAATTAACTGTATAGAATAACAATGGTGATTGTTGACGGCCTAAACATAAATATAGCAAAAATTTACTGTATAGAATAACAATGGTGATTGTTGACGGCCAAAACATAAATATAGCAAAAATTAACTGTATAGAATAACAATGGTGATTGTTGACGGCCAAAACATAAATATAGCAAAAATTAACTGTATAGAATAACAATGGTGATTGTTGACGGCCTAAACATAAATATAGAAAAATAGACTGTATAGAATAACAATGGTGATTGTTGACGGCCAAAACATAAATATAGCAAAAATTAACTGTATAGAATAACAATGGTGATTGTTGACGGCCTAAACATAAATATAGCAAAAATTAACTGTATAGAATAACAATGGTGATTGTTGATGGCCAAAACATAAATATAGCAAAAATTAACTGTATAGAATAACAATGGTGATTGTTGACGGCCAAAACATAAATATAGCAAAAATTAACTGTATAGAATAACAATGGTGATTGTTGACGGCCTAAACATAAATATAGAAAAATAGACTGTATAGAATAACAATGGTGATTGTTGACGGCCAAAACATAAATATAGCAAAAATTAACTGTATAGAATAACAATGGTGATTGTTGACGGCCTAAACATAAATATAGCAAAAATTAACTGTATAGAATAACAATGGTGATTGTTGATGGCCAAAACATAAATATAGCAAAAATTAACTGTATAGAATAACAATGGTGATTGTTGACGGCCAAAACATAAATATAGCAAAAATTAACTGTATAGAATAACAATGGTGATTGTTGACGGCCTAAACATAAATATAGAAAAATAGACTGTATAGAATAACAATGGTGATTGTTGACGGCCAAAACATAAATATAGCAAAAATTAACTGTATAGAATAACAATGGTGATTGTTGACGGCCTAAACATAAATATAGCAAAAATTAACTGTATAGAATAACAATGGTGATTGTTGATGGCCAAAACATAAATATAGCAAAAATTAACTGTATTGAATAACAATGGTGATTGTTGATGGCCAAAACATAAATATAGCAAAAATTAACTGTATAGAATAACAATGGTGATTGTTGACGGCCAAAACATAAATATAGCAAAAAGTAACTGTATAGAATAACTATGGTGATTGTTGACGGCCGAAACATAAATATAGCAAAAATGGACTGTATAGAATAACAATGGTGATTGTTGACGGCCAAAACATAAATATAGCAAAAATTAACTGTATAGAATAACAATGGTGATTGTTGACGGCCTAAACATAAATATAGCAAAAATTAACTGTATAGAATAACAATGGTGATTGTTGATGGCCAAAACATAAATATAGCAAAAATTGACTGTATAGAAAAACAATGGTGATTGTTGACGGCCAAAACATAAATATAGCAAAAATTAACTGTATAGAATAACAATGGTGATTGTTGACGGCCTAAACATAAATATAGAAAAATAGACTGTATAGAATAACAATGGTGATTGTTGACGGCCAAAACATAAATATAGCAAAAATTAACTGTATAGAATAACAATGGTGATTGTTGACGGCCAAAACATAAATATAGCAAAAATTAACTGTATAGAATAACAATGGTGATTGTTGATGGCCAAAACATAAATATAGCAAAAATTAACTGTATAGAATAACAATGGTGATTGTTGATGGCCAAAACATAAATATAGCAAAAATTAACTGTATAGAATAACAATGGTGATTGTTGACGGCCAAAACATAAATATAGCAAAAAGTAACTGTATAGAATAACTATGGTGATTGTTGACGGCCGAAACATAAATATAGCAAAAATGGACTGTACAGAATAACAATGGTGATTGTTGACGGCCAAAACATAAATATAGCAAAAAATGAACTGTATAGAATAACAATGGTGATTGTTGACGGCCAAAACATAAATATAGCAAAAATGAACTGTATAGAATAACAATGGGGATTGTTGACGGCCAAAACATAAATATAGCAAAAATTAACTGTAAAGAATAACAATGGGGATTGTTGACGGCCAAAACATAAATATAGCAAAAATGAACTGTATAGAATAAAAATGGGGATTGTTGACGGCCAAAACATAAATATAGCAAAAATTAACTATATAGAATAACAATCGTGATTGTTGACGGCCAAAACATAAATACAGCAAAAATGGACTGTATAGAATAACAATGGTGATTGTTGACGGCCAAAACATAAATACAGCAAAAATGGACTATAGAATAACAATGGTGATTGTTGACGGCCAAAACATAAATATAGCAAAAATGGACTGTATAGAATAACTATGGTGATTGTTGACGGCCAAAACATAAATATAGCAAAAATGGACTGTATAGAATAACTATGGTGATTGTTGACAGCCAAAACATAAATATAGCAAAAATAACATACGAGTACATTGGTAATTGAAGGGAAACTTGGACTTAGCAGAAGAAGCGTCTTTAAAATAAGAGCGTCTTCAAAATGTGTGTCTTAGATTTATTTTCAGCCTGCGAAAGTACGATCATGTAACTTCATACCAAAAGGCATTGAACTGGTTGAACGTTAGAAATAGAAGCCAAATTCTCATACTGTTGCTATAGTATAATATCCCTAACTGTCCCGCCACCCCTCTTATCTCGCGGAAAATTTTCAGCGTCTTTCCAATCATGGATGAACGCTACGCTCAAACAGAGATTGTCTAGTAGCCTTTGCAGTTCACCGCTCCTCTTTTTTAAGTCATCCTTTACTGTCCATGCAGTGAGACTCTGGAATCAGTTAAAAACCAATATAAAACTCGCTCCGTCCTTGGCATGCTTTAAGAAGCGACTGAAAAAACTCTTAATTTCTAGTCGTTAAAATAACGTGTTTCATTCCTGATTTTTCGTTTCCTTTCCTCTCCACCATCCTTCAGATTCAAGCGACAATAAAAGGGTCTTGATCATGAAACAGATCCCCAATGTGATGGACAGACATGGTAAAGAATGTAACCAACTGCTTACTCCAATAGTGACGACCTCTGGGGTTTAGTTGGTACAATGCATGTATATCTGTGAATCATTAGCATTATATATCTGTGAATCAATTACGTTTTTTTTTTTCAATTATTTTGCGAGGTACGTTGCATCATTATTGAAAAAATAAATAAATTTAATATAGTTACTGTATACTCAAATTGTCACGATATTAATTGTCAAAAGACATCGTGCTTGAGAGCAACGGTGTCGAATAAAGGGTTAAGATTTCTTGATTAAAAGTAAATATGTACTTGGTATGGGAGCTTTTACAAAATCGAACCTTTAAGAAATGCTTTTGCAATTAACTGCAGCTCTAGTTTCTTGCATATAAATGAAAACAATCTTAGCCACGAGTACAGATGTAACAGAAAATGAGTTTTATTTAGATTGTAATTTAAAGAAATCAAAATATATTTATATTTTTGGAAAAAAATTCTAATTGTCGACACATCATATAAAAAAACTATATTAAATAATTTTTAGTGTTAAAAATATTAAGTGGCACATTATCATGGACTGATTCGAGACTATAATATTAAGTGGCACATTATCATGGACTGATTCGAGATTATAATATTAAGTGGCACATTATCATGGATTGATTCGAGACTATAATATTAAGTGGTACATTATCATGGACTGATTCGAGACTATAATATTAAGTGGCACATTATCATGGACTGATTCGAGACTATAATATTAAGTGGCACATTATCATGGACTGATTCGAGACTATAATATTAAGTGGCACATTATCATGGACTGATTCGAGACTATAATATTAAGTGGCACATTATCATGGACTGATTCGAGACTATAATATTAAGTGGCACATTATCATGGACTGATTCGAGACTATAATATTAAGTGGCACATTATCATGAACTGATTCGAGACTATAATAAGAAGTGCCTCGTTAAGGGATTACGAAGAGGTCAACGAATTTGTCCGCATAGATGTTAATATTTTTCCTTTTATTATTTTTATTTTTTATTTATTTTACACATAACAATAAATATACTCGTACATCATTTAAAAAAAAAACAACAGGTAATTTAATTTGGACACATAATTTTAAAGGATCTGGATTTGTTGTCTTTCATTTGTCGTGCCCCTAGTAAACTAGGCTTTTGCCTGTATCTCACTGAGGACATAAAGCATGAAAAAATGTATAGATACTTCTTTCCGATTTTTTATTTATAAAACCCCGTTGCATATTTACATCAACCTGACAAACAGTGACACTCAATTACACATGTATACATCACGCGAAATCAAACTCTTCACACTTCATCACTCCAGACAGACCAAAAACATTCATCCCACAATGTACCGCACATAATCATAAAAATTAAAACAAAAATATATAAAAATATAAATGGAACACCGCACTCAAGGGATGATGAGAGAAAAGAAAAAACATATGATATATCAACAATTTAGATATTTTTAATATACTATAAGTATATATAGTAGTATTCGCCAGAATATCACAAAAATATTTAGAAATAGCTATTGTAATAAGTTTGTGCTCTTCTTTAGTCGTATTAATATACTCGTAAATAACCTAGTATAAACAAAACATTAAGGACAATACTTTGCCTCTAGAGTTGAGTAACCCTGCATCAACATGTGGAAGGTTTCGATTCTGCAAAGCAACTTGCATCTCGTTCTACAAGTGAGCCCATGTGTTTTCTATATCTCAAGATCTATCCATAAAATTCTCGAAAAATCCAATTCTTCTTGTTCTATCTAAGCTTTGTTCCACTAAAAACAAATCTTAGTTCTTTACCACAATAAAATAAGTCTTCAATAATTACGTAAGTCCACTTGGTGAAAATTGGTAATGTGTTGTGTTATAGAGTACATACATATATTGAACTTAAATATACGAGTACATATTAATATTCAATAATTTTAAACAATGACTTTGTAATTTATTAATACTACTGCTTTTTGTATATCTCCATGTTAGTTTAAGAGAGAGTTTTGTAGTTTTTGTCAATAATTTTAGGTACTTGTATAACTTGTCATTTGTTCATTTGTATATAAAAGACACTGTTGCGTCGTTAGTTAAATAAATAAATAAACATGGTATTGGCGACGGATCCTATGGACTGCAAGGTGAAGCAACGCTTCTAGCATTCAATAATTGCAGATTACCGAGAGGTTCCCGACAACATACAGAAAAATAATTCTTACGTACTTAGAGGCATATTGCTAGAAAAAAATATACAAGTCTGGAGAAGCTGGTTTTTTTGAGGGAAGGCAAATAAGAGGAAAGTGTCATATGAGATGGAAATATCAAATAAAGGAGTGAACACGATCCTCTTTAAGCGCTCCATTCAACAAGTGGTAAATATTAAGTTATGAATTTAAAAAAGATGCCTCAAAGTCTTCTTTTTTTTCTTCTTCTCCCTGGCTCCATCCCAACTCACTGTCTGCGAAGACTGTTGGGGTCAGCTCTCCTCGTCCTCAGGTTGTATGCTCTTCTGTCCCGGACTACGTACCCCAGGCCGTGCCTCTGCATCACGTTATCTTTTTGCACCACCCATGAATTTTTTGGTCTTCCTCTGGTTGTTATTCGAGGAAGATCCATGGAGATTGCCTGGTTCACAATGTGATCGGGTGCTCTGCGTCCAACGTGCCAATACCATCTCAATCGCCTCTCCTCCATCTTACTGTTGATGTCTGTAACACCTAGGCTTCCACGAATGCGTGAGTTATTTATTTTGTCTCTTAGAGACACACCAGCTGACCATCTTAGTATGCGCATTTCATCAGTTTCTAGTTGCCTAGAGTAAGAGTTATACATCGTCCAGCATTCGGAGCCATAGAGGAGTGCGGGTCTGACAATCGTTTGGTATACTTTTCCTTTTAACTTTACTGGCATTTTCGGATCACATACAACTCCCGTCATTGATCTAAACTTCATCCATCCCACCTAGGTTTCTACTAATGCGTGAACTTTTAATTTTGTCTCTTAGGGACACACCAGCTGACTATCTGACCATCTTAGCATGCGCAAAAAAACGCCTCAAAGTGATGTTATAAATATCAATTGTTTTAATTTTTTTTCCTTTCCTTGCTAAAATGTTTATACCATATATCTGACAAGTTTATTGTCATATTTATAATATCATGTTTTATTTTCCTTTCACCCTTTTAAATTACGATTTCGAGTTTTACTAAATTCATTCTCAAA
This sequence comes from Odontocerum albicorne, assembly GCA_949825065.1. Taxonomy (NCBI): domain Eukaryota; kingdom Metazoa; phylum Arthropoda; class Insecta; order Trichoptera; family Odontoceridae; genus Odontocerum; species Odontocerum albicorne. The sequence goes on from OX463843.1 coordinate 48,462,378, forward strand.
TATTTGCGTTCCCATTTCACGATAATTCCCTTATCATACGCTGTAGTTCATTTCCATTCTCCACTAACAATACCGTGTCATCAGCATGCAACAGTTCACAAACATTTCCATTTGACACCTTCATACCAAATAAAGTTTTATTTTAAACTGTCCATCGTTGAAAGTGGTTTTACCTTATTACCTTGTATAGGTAAATCATGCAAATAATTTCGGCCATCTTTCTACTATATTACATTTTTGTTATATAAAATATATGACCTAGCACAGTGGTCGGCAAACTTATTAGCCAAAGAGCCAAATATGTACAATACAACGATTAAAAAAAAATTTGAGAGCCAAATCTGTTTATTAATTTAGCAAACCTTTATTATAATTTTAGAACTTCATTAAATTACGGGTACACTGAATAAAACTTGATTTCGTACTTAATAAAAATTTTATTCTTTGATAAAAAATATTATGTAATTAAGGAATCCATAAATTCAAATCATGACAATGACTGACAAACACTTGATGTGAACAATGTCTTTGCATCTCCTTGGAAAGTTTAAGTAAGTCAGGTTTGTATGTTGTTATTCTTAATTTTAGGCACGATTCCAGGTTCTCATCAATAAGACGACTTCTCAGTTTTCTCTTGATAAAGTTCATGCTTGAAAACGATTGTTCGCATGAATATGTAGAACCGATAAGGGAAAGAATCGTGCGCGCTTGCCTGTGGATATTTGTGCCAGAGCCGCACTTAAGGGGCCAAAGAGCCGCAAGCGGCTCCGGAGCCGCACTTTGCCGACCTCTGACCTAGCAGATTGAAATTTAACAATATCTTCCAATAAATAAGAAAAGTGTGAATCAACCCTTAAAATTAAACAAAATTGAATCCCTTTAAAAAAAATCGAATTCAAACATGAGGTGCATGGTTGCGCGGTAACGCACTGGACTTCTGACAGGGAAGTCGTCGGTTCGACCCCCGTGCTGTGCTACTCCCCTCGAACACTTTTTCCGCCTAGTATTCGAGGGTATAAGGATACTTGTGACTTCAGTCATATATATATTCTTTTAAAAGGAAATAAAAACGAGAATCGAACTCACAACCTTGTAGTTGGAAGACAAGCTTCTTATCAACTACGTCACGGAGGTTGTCATTATCTTTTAAGGTCACTTGGTGTTACTAGCCTAATTATTTAGCATACGTCTTGTGGTTTCCGCCTAGTATTCGAGGGTATAAGGATACTTGTGACTTCAGTCATATCTATTATTTTAAAAGGAAATAAAAACGAGAATCGAACTCACAACCTTGTAGTTGGAAGACAAGCTTCTTATCAACTACGTCACGGAGGTTGTCGTTATCTTTTAAGGTCCCTTGGTGTTACTAGCCTAATTATTTAGCATACGTCTTGTGGGATGGGCAACACTTAATATGTAAGTATCGTTGGAACTGAATATTAAATAATGACTTTATTCTTTATGTATGGAAGTGAAACTAAGACGTAAATCAAGAGTCAAAGGAGTCGAAAAAATGCTGTAGAAATTAGTGCATTTAGAAGAATTCATGAGGTGACAATGTATGATAGAATGCGGAATGAAGTTTGTTGTGTCGATTAAGATGAAGAAGAGCACTCTGAGATGGTTTGGGCATATGGAACGAATTAACGAAGGAATACTTACAAAAAATATACTGTGCGAGTTTGAGTTGAAGGTAGGGTGTAGAGGAGAACCTAGGAAAAAAATGAGAGAGTCAATTGTATAATATTTTGAAAAAAGAAAACGTAAAAAGTCAGAGAAATGAGTTTTAAGAGGTGCATGGATATCTCTTCTATATCACAAATAAGTCTTGCTTGTGCTCCCCTGACGATGAAGCGAAAGCCTTGAAACCGGTAGGGTTAAGCCGTTACAAAAAGTGGAATAAACCGTGCTTGATAAAACAAATTACAATGTCTTTAAACCTCCACAATGTTAATGCCTTAACTACGAATAATATTTAATGAAGGGAACGATGTTTGTTGCGATAGGAAAGTCTGGCTCTGTTTCATCTGACTACCCAAACAGGAAGATAGCTTGGTAATACGTTTTTATGACTAAATAATGCTGAAGAACATTTTTTACAGGTAAATGGCAAAAAAAAAAACAAGAAAGATGAAAAAGAAATAAGGTAAAATCATTAACTTCCCACTTAATACGAACTTAGACGTGTCATGTTGTCAAGCAGAATGTATTAGTTTCATAAAATAATATTCTGAACTATTTACTTCTAACGACATTTCTTAGCTTATAACAAGTTTTGGGTAGAGAATTTGTGATTGGAGAATAACATTGTTGCGGGCAATATTCAAAATACGTTCACACTTGGTATCTTAAGGGAGTATTCTACTCTAGAGGCGTGAATTTAGGGTTTATTTTCAGACTATTTAAAATATAAACTAAAAAAAAATTTCCTACACATTTTTTACAGTTTGTTTATTGATGATTTGAGAATGTAAAAAAAAATTTGAAAAAAAAAATGAAAATTAAGACGTTATCAGCTGTTATATCTTGTCGTAAAAAAAAGAGGGTAAGCTGGTCGACATGATTAAAACCCTCTGTAAATTAAAAACAAAAATCATACATAGTTTCTTAACCCTTCCCTTACGGTGATAAAATTGAAACGCGCGCTCCGGTGTTGGGTAGTGAGTACGCGATCAAAAATTATCGATTTTAAATCGGAAAAATAAGAACATTCATAGATAATCCCCTTAATTAATTATAATTGAAGTTAAAAATTATAATAATTGAGATTTATTTGCTGAAAACATTAAAAAACCATCTGGCAACGCTCACGGAACGGGCGTAGATCTAGTCTCGTTGCCAGCTCAACAGCTACTGCGGCGCGGCAGGGTTGGTGGCTAACTCGGGCGTGGCTTACACTTGCGAGGTTGAGACAATTGAGCTCCTCGCTATTCAGCGACGTATGCAAAAGTGAGATGCGAATATAGTGTCGCGCTTCTCGCATACTCTTCACCTATCGTCGAGACCCAAGATCGAGGCACTCACAGCGTTTAAATGCGAATTTGTTTCCGATATTCACGAAATACTTACGATATAGTCGATAAATTCTGATTATTATTAATATTATTTTTTAAATCAATGCGTAAATATATTATGGAGGAATACCTAAAATCTTAACCTTGTATTTATTATATTTATAGAGATATTGATGGTTATTAGAAGCAACGTGTAGAAGATACCCAACACAGGGAAGGAAAGGTTAATAAAAAATAATGTCGTTATAGTTGGTACCAAAGAAAAAATTTATCGTAAAATGGTGACTGTCTGAAAAAAAAATTAAGTTTTTTACTCTTTTTTTCAAAGGTAATTTTTTTTTTTAAATAGTAAAATAGATTTTTTTGAATTTTTCAAAGTAGGGACGATATAAAAACATTTATCAAAGTTTCATACTAAATTTGAAGGCAATCTGTTAAATAGAATTTGAGATTTTATGTAGACCAGATCGAAAAAAGTAGTTTCGAGAAAAACGCGTTTAAAGTTTTGAGATTATTGTCCGAGTCATACCGGTGCGGCGTAATTGTTACCACATTTATAGCTATAACTTCGTAAATATTGAGAATTTTAAAATTTCCTTTTGAGATCATATTCTTAAAGATCTAAACTTTAAGAATATGCAAATAAAAAAAACGATTTTTGCATATTTCTAGAGCAGAATACCCTCTTAAGGAAGCTGCAAGTATAATACGAGTATAATAACCCTGAAGGTAATAAACGAGCAAATACAATATGCATTGTCGATAGAGCTATACTTTCGAAGAAGGTTGAACGCTCTTTGTAGGAACAAGAGAAACTAAAACGTTTTCATACATTTTATAATACACATCAGAAATTTATACAAAAATCTCTGAAAATAAACTGTTGCATTGAAAATGTCACATCTCTGAAAGTATACTGTTACATTGAAAATGTCACATCTCTGAAAGTATACTATTACATTGAAAATGGCACATCTCTGAAAGTATACTGTTACATTGAAAATGGCACATCTCTGAAAGTATACTGTTACATTGAAAATGGCACATCTCTGAAAGTATACTGTTACATTGAAAATGTCACATCTCTGAAAGTATACTATTACATTGAAAATGGCACATCTCTGAAAGTATACTGTTACATTGAAAATGTCACATCTCTGAAAGTATACTGTTACATTGAAAATGTTACATCTCTGAAAGTATACTGTTACATTGAAAATGTCACATCTCTGAAAGTATACTGTTACATTGAAAATGTCTCATCTCTGAAAGTATACTCTTACATTGAAAATGGCACATCTCTGAAATTATATCTAGTTCATGAGAGTATATCGAGTTTCATATCGAATTGTGACAGATCATGTTTATTCATAAACAATGATATTGCATGATGGTATTATAACTTGATGAAATGACGTCAACAATTGAAATATTAGTTAAATTTTTGGCGATCGTATTTCAGACAAGAGCTGATAATAATAAAATAAACTGTTACATTGAAAATGGCACATCTCTGAAAGTATACTGTTACATTGAAAATGTCACATCTCTGAAAGTATAGTTACATTGAAAATGTCACATCTCTGAAAGTATACTCTTACATTGAAAATGGCACATCTCTGAAATTATATCTAGTTCATGAGAGTATATCGAGTTTCATATAGAATTGTGACAGATCATGTTTATTCATAAACAATGATATTGCATGATGGTATTATAACTTGATGAAATGACGTCAACAATTGAAATATTAATAAAATTTTTGCCGATCGTATTTCAGACAAGAGCTGATAATAATAAAATTACAGTTTATATAGTGTCCTTTTATAGTATAAACCCTTCCTAAGTGCGTTCTTATTCGGGATTCGAACCAATTTTTTTTTTATTTCACCTGGCGAGTTTATTGCCATGTGGCAATCTCTTTCAACCAATCCGAAATCTGTTTAAATGGGCCCTAAGTAAAAACCAGACTGGAATTCCATTTAAAAAAATCTGGATTCCGGCGGGGATTGAACCCGCAACCTCCGGATTGGCAGACAAGCGTCTTACCACCAGGCCACGGAAGTCGTTATTTATTATTGATAGACTAAAAATATTAGAAACAATATGTATTTATTTATTTATTTAACACTTTTATTGCAAATACAATCTGGCGGGCTTAGTGCAAGGCAGCAATCTCTTCCAATCAACCAGACAAAAGTAAATGAAGCAAGTTACGTGGTCGCATACATCATTCAAATGACTGTACATCTCCACGAAATCCATAAACATAATCAGCCGAACATTATTTTTCATATAAAGTGAGATATCATCAATCAAAAGGAAAGGAAGGGATGGTGGAGAGGAAAGGAAAAGAAAAATCAGGAGTGAAACACGTTATTTTACTGACTAGAAATTAAGAGTTTTTTCAGTCGCTTCTTAAAGCATGACAAGGACGAAGCGAGTCTTATATTGGTTTGTAACTGATTCCAGAGTCTCACTGCATGGACAGTAAAGGACGACGTAAAGAAAGAGGAGCAGTAAACCGGAAAGGCCAATAAACAATCTCTGTTTGAGCTTAGCGCTCTTCCATGATTGGAAAGACGCTGAAAAATTTCGGCGAGATAAGAGGGGGCGGTGGGATAGTTAAGGATATTATACAATAGATACAGTATGTGAATTTGGCGTCTTTTTCTAACATTCAACCAGTTCATAGCCTTCTGGTATGAAGTTATATGATCGTACTTTCGTATCGTCCTTCCCATGGATATCTCAGGCACGCCCATATCAGTTTTCGTTCCTTATGTGCATACACAGCTATTACAAATACATATAAATCATATATTTTAGGTAATGCATACGTCTATGACATTTTGAAAGAAATTCAGACACTGTCAACTCTGCAAAATCAAATGTATGATATTTTGAAAGAAGGAAACGTTAAGTTAGAGAAATCGTCGAAGCTGTATGAGAAGGTGTATTGACGTGGAGGAGATTAAATGTGTGTAACGTGATAGGAAAGTCGGACACTCTGTCCTCGCTGCCTATCCTTACAGAGAAATGGCGTTATAGTATGTATGATACACGCTTTTGACTACCATGCCAAATCAAATGTATGATATTTTGAAAGAAGGAAACGTTAAGTTAGAGAAATCGTCGAAGCTGTATAAGAAGGTGTATTGATGTGGAGGAGATTAAATATGTGTGACGTGGTAGGAAAGTCGGACACTCTGTCCTCGCTGCCTATCCTGACAGAGAAATGGCATTACAGTATGTATGAGACATGTTTTTGACAACCCTGCAAAATCAAATATTAGGTCCTTACATATGAAATTGGCGTTTTGCCGTACTGGCAACTTTGATCTCAAATATCTTCTCTTTGGTTAGGAATTCCAAATTAAAATTTATACAGCTATTTACTCAAGTATTTGTGTTTCGAAAATTATAATTCATTTGTTTTTTTTCTCAATTGTTTTTTTTCTTTGCGTCACTCAGTTTACAAAATGGAAAACTTGAAATATCGCGTTATTTACGAGTACGAGTTCCACCGTGGCACCAGTGCTGCAGAAACGGCTCGAAGGATTAATGATGTGTATGGCGACGGTGCCGCAAAAGAAAACACAGTGCGTTTTTGGTTCCAACGTTTTCGTTCTGGAAATTTCGACCTGCAGAACAAGCCCCGTGGAGAAAGTTGATAATGAAGAATTGAAGGCTATTGTGGAAGCGGATCCATCGCAAACCACGTCCGAGTTAGCTGCAGGCTGCGGTGTTAGTGATAAAACTGTTTTAATCCACTTGAAGCAAATCGGGAAGGTGAAAAAGCTTGAAAGGTGGGTACCTCACGAATTGAGTGAAGCAAATCAACAAACGCGCGTTGACTGCTGCGTTGCATTACTCAACCGGCACAATAATGAAGGGATTTTGAATCGAATCATTACCTGTGATGAAAAGTGGATCCTGTATGATAATCGGAAGCGCTCATCGCAATGGCTGAACCCTGCCGAACCAGCCAAACCATGCCCCGAGCGAAAATTGACTCCAAAAAAGTTACTTGTGAGCGTTTGGTGGACTAGTGCTGGTGTCGTTCACTACAGCTTTCTTAAATCTGGCCAGACGATTACGGCAGATGTCTATTGTCAGCAACTGCAAACCACGATGGAAAAGCTAGCTGCTAAACAACCGAGGCTGGTTAATCGCTCTAGGCCACTGCTGCTTCATGATAACGCTAGACCACACACTGCACAACAGACGGCTACCAAATTAGAAGAGCTTCAATTGGAATGTCTAAGACATCCACCGTACTCTCCGGACCTTGCCCCGACAGATTACTATTTTTTTCGAAATTTGGATAACTTCTTGCAAGGGAAAAAATTCAACTCCGATGGGGCAGTCCAAACCGACTTCAAAGATTTTATTGATTCCCGTCCGAATGGTTTTTTTAGTAAAGGGATCGATGAACTACCTATGAGATGGCAAAAGTGCATAGATAGCAATGGTACATACTTTGATTAAATAAATATATTATATTAAAAAAAAATCAACTTTATGTTCCTCCCAAACAAAACGCCAATTTCATATGTAAGGACCTAATATATGATATTTTGAATGAAGAAAACGTTTAGCTAGAGAAATCGTCGAAGGTGTATTAATGTGGAGGAGATTAAATATGTGGGGCGTGATAGGAAAGTCGGACACTCTGTCCTCGCTGCCTATCCTGACAGAGAAATGGCGTTACAGTATGTATGATAAATGCTTTTGACAACCCTCCACATCAAATAATTACATACACTAAGCCAATTTGTCACATTTCACTTAAAAAAAAATTAGTGATTTAATTTTACTCCCATATTTTATTTATAGTAGAACGGTAGATTAAAATCAATTACTGCACACTTTACTGTCGATGTAATTTGATTGGTTACGTTAAAAAAAAAACTAACAGTGATTTTTTTCAACACAATGGGATATACAAATAAAGAATGGCTCTAAAATGAAAAGTTAAATTTTTGATAATGGCAGTTGATTTAAAATCTGATAAAGCCCGCGGCCCACCGCTGCGCCGCCCTGGCGCTTAATTCGATTAATTACAAATATAGAGGGGGAGGAACGATCAATAGTTGGAAGGTTTTTAACATTGTTTGTCAGAAGAAATTTCACAGGGTGTCATGAAATTTTAATCACTCCTACTCACTTGCCATCACGCCTTTATGTCTTCGCCGACTGGCCTCGAGCGCACTGATTCTAAATGTATTAAATTGGTTCATGCAGTTCAGATAAAAATATTAAAAGAAATTAAAATTTTTACACATATAAATTTATTTATTTAACATAACAAGTATATGTTAGATAATATTTAAAACATTATACTATATATGATAAAGTCATTTTAAGTAAACACTCAAATTGTATGGATTTTGGTTTGTTATTCTACGATATTTCTAAAAATATCTACGATATCTCTATATACTCGTAAATGAATTTGATGTTTATACATGGCTTTATCCTACTCAGTTTCTGCTGGGCATGCTCGAGTATAACTCCTTGAGCGTAAGAAGAGATCTGCATCTCCTGGTATACCTTGTCAAACTTATTCGAGGAGTTGTGAGCTGTCCAGCATTACTACAAAGATTAGCGTTAAATGTTCCTAACATTTACACTAGACTGCGCCGGCAAGAACTGTTCGACAACAATGCTCACTGAGATTGTCTCATACCTCCCTCCACCCTTAGTCCCAACCTGAATGTATACCGTTAGAAGCGTGTATCTCGGTACCAGTTTGAACAGAATTACGTCTTGTTTGTGCTCGATGAGCCGAATGCCTTGTAACCTATAGGAGGGTTATGCCGTTACAAAAAGTGGAATAAACAGTGTTTGAAAAAACAAATTACAATTGTAAGACCTGCTTAAAAGTACGAGTATGTTATGCATAAAAAAAGTCAAACGTGTAAATAAACACAAGACAATTTAGATTTGAAAAAATCTTGAAAAAGGTTGTTGTATTATCATTTTAATTACAATACATACATTAATATATAGACAGTAAATTTCTATGTTGTAATCACTTCCAACCAACTTATTTTCGTATCAAAGTCACTATACAACTTTCGCGCAGAATTCTACCCTCTGGATAGCACTGGGCGTTCCTCGAATCAAGTCTTCTTTGGTACAAAACACCGGGCTGGTCACATGTACTATTCCTCACCGCAGATACACCCACTGGGATACAATGTTCCTCTCTACTCGTTCATCCTAGTAATTCAGGGTGGTTGTTCCATAGGCTTAGTGGCCCTTATTAAGCTGTGTCTGGATTCTGACCTAGATGTTTTTTGGTTGGACCTCTCAGAACTGCTTCCAATCTCTCTCCAGATTTTTAGGTGAGTGGTTCCAGTAACTGCTTGCACCTTATTTTGTTTAGTGACGAGGCAAGTCCATCTTATTTAGTGCGGTTGGGTTTAGGCAACCTATGATCAGACGGTATGCCTCATTCAGGGCTACGTTCACCTGACCAGCGTGTCTTGATTTATTTCAAACAGGGGAGGTGTATAATCTACCGAGTAGCTTAAGGCCAGTTTCAAGATTCGTAGGACAGAACATTTGTCACCCTCAAATGACTTGGTCAGTGTTCTGGTCTTGTATCGTTCCAAATAATATGAAGGTCACGGTTTACTTGTCGGTTGTGCAAATTAGTGTTTAAGAAGGGTTTGGCTTTAGCTCATTCTCCTTTTAATATAATTGACCATTCGTTACCCTAATTTGTAAATTTGCTAACTCCAAAAATACAAACTTTACAGGGCGGCAATAAAACTGCATAACTATTCTAAATTAAGTCTTATCAGAATTTATTTGTACTTAAATATCAAGATGACCAAGAGATACGCTCAGAGTAAAATAAAGTTAAATATCATTATGGCATCATGATTTTATCGATAATTATTGGAGTTAGCAATTTTGCGATGGTGAACATTTAAAAATTGTTGTAATTATTGTAGGAGTTAGCAAAATTGTATATTAATATTAGTTTTTACTGTGGAGGTCTCCTGATAATGAAAAACAAATAACTTGAAGTATTTTATTTAGATATAAACAATGCAAGAGTGATGATAAAATACACAAATCAAACAATATAAAACAAGTTGAATAAAATAAAAATTACAACTAGAAAATTATTACTCATGGAGTCAAAAATAAAGTTTAGTAATTGATATAGCTATTTCAGTTTTCATTGTTTAAATACAATAATTTTACATGAAAATGCAAATTTAGATCACATTATGTTTGTGAAATGAAGTAGACGAGAAAGGTGTTGTAATAATATCTCTTGCTGTGCACCATTCTGTTTATAAAAATTATAAAGCTCTGATTTAGACCTCTATTCGGGCAACAAGTATTTTTTGGAAGTTCTTTTTCGGCAGAAATGGGACTCCATTTTTGAAACTCGTTAAAAAAGTTTGTATGCTTCTCATTAGCTTCCACAAATCAATTCCTGTTCCTTTTTTTTAACAATAATTGCATTTTCAAATTCTGAACTACCGCTTTACTTCTTCCAGTTTAATACTGTCATCCTATTTAAATCTAATGTTTGCAAAACCATCGTTTTGCATACCCGTATGTCCGAATCATTCTTTCTTAGAAAATATGTTGTAGACGACACTCTAATGGATTTTTAAAGATCTGTTCTACCCCTCGGTCTTTTAGTACTAGTAAAACTTTCACTAGCCTATCTACATAAATTCGTTTTTCTTTCCAATTCAAGTTCCAAAATTGGTTAAAAAATTTTATTCGTTCTTTATCCGATATAGAATAACACTTCAAGACACCTTTTTCAGAAACTTTACATTTACACCTTTTTTAAAGTTTTTTTTATCATTCTTCGGTATTTTATTATTCAATGATCCATTATTTTCCTTTTTTCTGCCTAAATATATTTTTCCTTTCTCTCTGTTTCCCTTGTTCTTACTAGAGAACCAAGAATAACTATCTACGTCAAACCTTTTCTTTCTTACTTTTTTTGGTAGGTTGAAGTGGTCCATTAGAATTATTTGAATCTGAATACGACATTAATGAAATTTTGACTCCTTGGATTTCATCATAATTTATAATGTCATCAATGGTTAAATACTATCTCGGATTGTGTTACGAGTATCAGTTCAGTCGAATTTTGTACAATATCCATATTATCAGCACTTTCCATAATTATAATATTATTGTGCACCGTGTCAGGTTGTGTTTCTATAATAATTATAATATTATTGTGAACCGTGTCAGGTTGTGTTTCTATAATAATAATAATATTATTGTGAACCGTGTCAGGTTGTGTTTCTATAATTATTTTTGATAAATCTTCTAACTGAGTAGTATCCGTATTTATATAATATTATGTGATTTCTGCATTATCACTATCAACGACTAAAATTGGCCATTCCATGAATATATTTGGACTTTCTTTAAAATCATCACTCATACGATTTTCTTGGTTACTCCTACGATTTTCTATCACTAATCCAACCATAAATGCTCCTCCGCTATTCATCTATAAAAATAGACAATACTTATAAAAGTACTTTATGCTTCAAATATTCTTAATAATTTAAATTAACACAATTTTGTTTACACTGAGTAATAATTAAAAAGCAAAGTTGATTTTACACGTATTGAAAAATTTCTAACACCCTTAGATGAATAAAATGAGATATTGAGTCATAAATAAGGGAAAAAAACTTGAAATTATCTTAACAAAATAGTGTTTATACTTATATCCATAGGAAATAATGTATTTTTTTTTCAAAATATGCTAACCGAACTCTCCTTTTAAATTAAATATTTTGACAGCTACCACAATGCCACTTGATTCTAACGGATTCACATACAAAATGGCGGAGTTACACATTTTGCAGTGTTGTAATTGGTAGCATAGGAGTTATCAATTTTTCTTGATGTGTGTTTCAAGACACTTTTAATAATTTTGGAAATGTAAAATTTTTATAGCATGTGCATTTGAATGTCGAGAACAAAATGCAATTGTTAAGTAATTTTTCGACAAAAGTGGAGTTAGCAAATTTACAAATTAGGGTAGCGCATTGCTTCAAGTGTCCTAGAAAAGCTTATCTCAATCTGCTCAAAAGTGCTCGCCTGTACTGAAAAAGATGATATCGTCAGCGTAAACAAAGGATTTTGTATGCAAACTCCTAGATTGAGTGGATTTGAGAATAACTAAAACTTCTAGATTGAGTGGATATGAGATAACTATTGGAGATATTTGGGATCAGCACATTATCCTGGATAGTTAATTTTTTAGCTAAGTCATCTACTTTTTCAATATTTGATTTCAAACAAATTTTCAATAATCTTAATAAACCCAACGATGGTGGCAAATAAATACTTTTGGCCTCCCGTGGTAATATATGGTATACTTTTTAAAATCAAATTGGGTTCCAACGGGAATCAAACCCGTAGTCTCCGGTTTGGAAGCAGTCTTCGGTTTGGAAGCAGTTCTGAGCAGGTTATTTATTTTTGTAGTCGTGCTGTGAAGTTGTTTATAATAATTTTTAGAATCGTTAATAGGCTTTTTGCGAAACAACACTGCAATGTTTTAGGTAGATTTTGATTAAAAGTACTACCTATTGCAGAGGGTCTCATGCTGCAATTTTCTTATAATATTTTAAAACATTCTTTAAAAATATTATAATTTTTTTTTACAGTTAATTTCGTATAGCGCTGCATACCGAGCATCGTGCTCATTTCCTAATCAACAGAAAATAAGGAAGGTTGAGGGGTACAAATGTCGCTAGCAAGAAAGCCATCTGGTTATCTAGTATATGTCAGAAAAAAACAGGATGAAAAATAGTCTAAGATTATGTACATCTAATCCGTAAGTCAAACCACGAGGAATCGATCCAGGGTCACCTACTTGCTTAGAATTAATATAGTTATGCAATATTTACATGAAGTGATATGAGTGAAATTAAATTATCGAATTAGATTTTGTTGCACTGTTCATTTCATGAGGCGTTAATACCTGTTCTAAGGAAAACAAAAAGTAAATGGGGTTCTAAAGATTTATATAATAATTTTTTCATTTTTTAAATATTTTTTTATTTAACAAAGTAAATTATTGTACAAACATTTGTCAAGGCTATACCTATATACAAATTTATAACTTAACTAATCGTAATTATATGTTATCATTTATGAACTTACTTGATCTTATTTTCCTACATATCATTTTATTTACATAATTAACACCTACATACTACTTATGACTAGATAACAATTCTTACACTAATTATTTAGCAAAAACAAGTTCAGTCGTTCAGGCTACTTGTATTCCATCACATTCACTCAGACCTTGGTCGTCCCAGCTAATACTGTAAGTGGACTAGTCAGGCAACAGATAATGCTTCGGGAGCTTGTGCTTATAACGGAAGGGTAGGTCGGATTTGCTCTCGTAAGCCCCCAGGGCAGCGACTAAGGGATTGCTGTGATTTTGTTGGCTTTTATAGAACTTCACGGTCCAAGCGAGGATGTGGTGTTGTAGGGTTTCTTCTCGCTGTTCGGCGTGAAGTCGGTTAAGATTTGTTCTGGGATGGGTGTTAAATGATATCTTGAATGCCTTGTTCTGCACTCTAATGGTATATGTTAATTGTATTTGTGTATATCGGTTTATAAGGAACGGAAGACTAAAGTGTTTGTGGCGGTCGCACACTCGGTCAATGACCGATGAAATGACCTTTGCATTCCTTAGCAATGCAAAACAAACAAGTACGAAGTCCGGTCATTCAACTCCTCGGATTAGCCGACGCGGGGCGCATTCCATACTAGAGCGAGAACGCACCACATTTGTCTCGCCAGTTCCGTAAATAAATTATCACCTACATACGACATTAATCGTTTTGCGGATGGAGAAACGAGACAACGAGATATCTTGCTCGCATTCCCGCACACACGCGGGAATTGTATAAATACCTACGTTTACTAATAAAAACTCTCTTTCCGCATTGCGATCGAAAACGTGTTTTATTTATCAACAAATCATCATCATCTCTTCCCTTAAGGACATATCCTCTAAATGTTAATTAGTTTTTGTAATTTATTTATTTATTTATTTATTACCAGCCTATATGAGATTTATTGCTCGCTGTATTGCTTCCCTTGAATGACACATTTTTCCTGACTAGTATTCGAGGGTTCAAGGATATATATGACTTCAGCCATACCTATTCTTTCAAAATATGAGAAAAAAAAACCTGTCGGTGTGCTCCGAACGTTTCCCTTCGGTGTGCTATCAAATACAGTACAGTAGTTTTGTTGATGAATTTGCTGGTGCACAACGACTCACTCACTAAAAAAAAACTCCACGGCGCAGGATCGCTTTCCAAATGAATTGACGTTAGAATGGCAAGGGGATCCTCAGATCCTAACGAGTATGACAACGGGCGTATAATGAAATGTTTTCATGCGATTTGTTCTCGAGAAAAGGAAGAATACCTACACGGTACCATAAAACGGGACATATCCTTTCTTTTCACACAATTGCTGTACCTATCTGATCCTTGACGCTAAATATGACTTTTTCTTAGTATTGCTTGAAGCTTCTTTATGAAATTTGCCACCAGGAACATGCTCTGATTGAAGTAAAGGTTAACTGGACGACCTAAGACACTCTGTCTATGGACACCAACCATTCATCTAAAATATAAAAAACAGCTTTTTCAGACTTCCGAAAGATCTGGATATTCCCATAAAATTCAGTTAAATTGAAAGATATAGTGCTAAGCTCGATGGGGATCCATGGATAAAGCCATCAGAATAAGTTAGCCCTGCGTTTACCCTACCCTTTTCTAAAGGGAAATTTATCAATAGAACAAGGGTGGGTGTTGAAACCAGGTGCACGGAAACCTAAAGAGGTGGGGTTTACTATGGGAGGTTGTGTGAATGCAGGGAGATACGTAACAATGGTGTCGGGATGGAGACAAGCTGCGGTCAGCAAGACTTAATTGCTACAAACGATGTGGCAAATTGGGTTGCTTCATACTGGAGTCGCTAGATATAAATTAAGTCCGGACACGAAAAACGGAAAAAAGTTTGTATGTATTTATTTAAATATGCTTATTTATATTATATGAACTCTTTCAGATCTGATAAAAATCATGAAAATCTTTCACAGCATCTGGCTTGTTTTTGACGAAATCTGATATTTGTGAGGGGTCTACTAAAATTATTATATCAGAGGAAACTTTTTAGAGTTACATAATGATACCTTGTATATTTGTTTTCAAATACTTTGGTTATCTAATTTTGAATAATAGTTTTGCTAACATTTTCCTTTGTTGAGAGCTACATGAATTAATTAATGAAGCCGATGTGAGGCTGGGGCTGAACATGAACGTGAGTAAAACTAAGTTCATGGTGTTTGGCAGGCAGGATCACGCAGGAGCACGTCTTACATTGAACGGTGCTGATATAAAGAGTGGAAACATTTAAATATCTCGGAAGTATCCTAGTGGAAGACCTCGACCCAGAAACCGAAGTCAAATGCAGAATTGAATCGTCTCGTACGGCTTTTAATAAAATGAGAAGCGTATTCTGCGATGATAATTTAAACTTGAAACTTGACAACGGTTAGTCAAATGGTACGTTTGTACAGTGTTATTATATAGAGTGGAATCATGGACCCTCAAAGTTGGTAGTATGAACCGACTGGAAGCATTCGAAATGTGGATACACCGGAGAATGCTACGGATACCCTGGGCGGACATGGTCAGCAACACGAGGGTTCTTCAAAGAGCCAAAGTTGATAGAGAGTTGCTGACTAATATTAAAATCCTAAAGGTGTCCTACTTGGGTCATGTACTTAGAGGATCAAAGTATAAATTACTGCACCTGATCATCCAAGGCAAAATAGAGGGTTGGCAGGAGGCAAATCTCCTGGGTCCGCAATATACGTGATTGGACTGGTATAAGGAACGTCGGGGATCTTTTTCGGGCTACCGGGGACAAAGATGTCTACTCTCAGGTGATAGTCAACGTTGAGGAGACCTGACATGACACTAGGAAGAAGAATAAGAGAGCTACATAATATTCCTTGTATATGTATCGGAGTCACTTCTTTTCTTGTGCTTAGCACACCCCTTGCAAGGTCTGCAGGGTTTTTCCATTTTGTCAGTTGATGGAATACATATCAACACGTTTTTTGATCTGCTTAGTCATTCTTTCATTATTTATTCTCTCCACAGGTCCAAACCATCTTAAAACACTTGTTCATCTTACTTAAAACATACATTATATCCATGTATTCATTCCGTTTTCTTTTAAACATTAACACTTAACAACATTTCCTTAGTGCACGCATCTCCACATCATTAATATTACTCTTATCCTTCTTGTGCTAAGTCCATGTTTTACTTCCATACATAAACGTGGGCACCAGTACACTATTGGTGCGGTTATTTTATATAACATTAAATACTTCGTTTGCCAGGTTTCCTGTCACTACCCTTGTTTCAATGTCCCTTTCAGCTCGTCTATCACATGTAAAAATATACTGCCCATATAACAGAACTCATCAACCTGTTCCTGTTTTTCTGAGTTAACTCATATACGCACACACTTTTTACCACACGAATATATTTATTACTCGTAGAAATGTTTTCAAACATTTGGCAGATGGAAACATGACGATTAAGATTCGTTTGGCAATTCTGGAAGGAAATCTTTCTGTAGTTTTGGCAGATGGAAACATGACGATTAAGATTCGTTTGGCAATTCAGGAAGGAAATCTTTCTGTAGTTTTGGCAGATGGAAACATGACGATTAAGATTCGTTTGGCAATTCAGGAAGGAAATCTTTCTGTAGTTTTCCTTAGATGTCGTCGTTGCCGTGCCTCGCAGTCGAGGATCCCCTCGCCACGCCAACGTCAGTCTTGACGCGTTCTCCCACGTCGATCGTGTGATCTTCTGTGATATAACAGCCCGATCCTGGATGCGCACTCCCTCTCGCAAATGCCACAGACATATGGACCCTGCTGAGCCGCCTGGCCATGTTGAGGCATGTTCGCAGCGCGCAGACTGTTTCTCACACGCCTAACTGCTGAGACGCCATCAGCCCGAGAGCATACGGCATTCCCCCCCTCACGGTCCCGAGCCATCCGCTCCCAGTCCTCAGGCACCCCGCACAAAGTAAGCGACTCTCGCAGACTGTCCTGTGTTTGGGTTTGCTCGTTCTGTTGGAAAGCGAAGCCGTGCCATGGAGTTTGTTTTAAGTGAGTGAGCCGTCGCACACCAGAAAACTCACCGGCCACACCACTGCACTGAATTAAATGGCACACCGAGGTGAGACGATAGGAGCACACCGGCATGTTGGGTGCCATTATGGATAGGGATGGGGCAATAATAAAACGAGCAAGTAGAGAATTGAAGGGGGGGGTAAATTTACAGGGATGGGAAGGACATAAGGAAAGGATATTCCTTAGACGTACAATGCACATGGAAAACATATAGATGCAGAAACAATACAAGATAAAGCCAGGTGGCAAGACCTTGTGCAGGCCATTAAGCCTTGATTCGTCTAAAATAAGTAGATTTGTGGTTACAAGTTTGTATAAAACGATCCATTCATTTATCGAAGAAAACCACACGGTATCGATGAAAATTTGGAAATATTTTTTGAGTTAATGAAATATTACATTAAAAATTTGATTAAGTTCTGAGGCTTTCACGATTTTTTGTATCAGTTGTACGTGGTATATTAAGGATCGTTGTACTGTGGGGGCTGGTTTATCATGTCGACGTTTTGAAAACGTTACAGTTTGTAGTCGAAGGCGAAGTTAGAAAGTTATAAAGAAACTCCGATATTAAAAATGTGTAACTTACAAAATTGTATTGTTTTAATATGCTTAAGTTATCCCTTGTTATCGATAATGATAAATATCCATCTTGTAGAGGGAAGACGCCTGTGTCTTTATTGGTTTATCTGCCGCAAGCACATAGTATTGACGTTTGAGTTGATGCAGGCACTTTCTGGGCACGGATGCTTCATGCAATACCTCAAAATATTTCATTTAGCGGAGTCCGACAGTTGCTTGTGCGGCAAGAACGTGTTCCAGGACGTGCTGCATGTGCTACTGGAGTGCCAGACGCAGGCACGTAGGCGTCGGACCCTGGAATGCGAGATGGGGTTGCAGCGACTGGAACTGGACGTGTTGAGGAATTGGTTGGTATCCAAAGACGAGGTAAATATGTTAGGGTGTGTAGGTACATTGAAGATGCAGTAAGATCTATTTATACACTAAACAGGGAAAATAATGCCGAAGGGACAGATCTCATATCGGAAGGCTAAAGTGCCGAACACCCCGACTGAGTTTTCCGCGTTTTTTTTCGGTGTTTAACACGTGCCACCCTGTGATGGACAGCGAGTGACCAGGACTTATATTTTATTTGATTATTCGACGTTTTAATACATAATAAAATGATTTTTATAGCTAATTACAAAAAATAGCCTGGCAGACTGCATAATTTTAATTTAAAACAAACATTTTTCACTGGACGCTTAGAGTCCAGCACCGTGGCTGGAGGATTTTTTTAGCACAGTAAGGCAAGTGTTAAGCAAATGCGGGGTGCGTCCAAGTGAAAACGGGCGTGGACGCAATCCTTCCCTCCCCACACTGACAGACACATACAAACACAAAGTAGGGTGAACACATTACATGTAGGGTAACATTTGGAGGAACAAACGTCTGAGTGACTCTATAAAGAGTTGCTCTCAAGGAGCCATTGACTCCAAATAGGGCTGCAAACCTGGTGCGTTGCATGCCGGGTGACCTGTTTCCACAGCTAGACCCAAAAGCACACAGTATTGACGGATCAAACCCACAGTTCCAAGGGTTAGAAGATCAATGTTTCAAGACGATCGAAAGGTAAATAAATCAGTTGCAGACTTTCGTTAGGTAATTTGATATAGCGCGTTTTTTTGTGTTGCTTAAAAGAACTATAAGAATTCATGAAAATCAGTATATATGTTAACATACGCTACAGAAACACTTATAATATATTCAGATGTAAAATGAACTAACAGTATATCAGTTCATTAGTTAATCCACCATGAATTGAGCTTGGCTGTTGTCTAGAAAACAAGTCTTGAATATGAAAACTGCAACGCTTTTCGAAACGATGACATCATAAGCCAAATCACGCAGTACAACATTCCGAAATGCCTTATATATATTTTTTTAAATGCGTTTATTTTGAATTATATTATTTTTTTGAGGACTTGAACTTAATAATGATTTCGTGTGTTATTAATTGAATTCAAGACAATATTCGATTCGAGTTATTTCTATCTCGTAATTCTTGAATTCGTATAATTAATATTTTTGACTAGTAATAGTCTGTCAATAATGACGGAAATTAATGAATTTCATTCAAAATCACGCTGAGCTTGAATTTGTAATGTTTCATGTTGTCGTCGTGTTGTTGCTTCCCTAGAGTCTCGCTAAGTCTGTACCTACATGTATACCATCACTTCATCTCCCTATCAGGGTAGGTAAAGAGGAAAGGGCGCCAGGCTTTCCTACCGTGACATACACCTTTCACTTCTTTTACGTACATACATTTATTCATTCAGTTCCAACGATTACTCTGATTACATTTCCTTCTTTCAAAATATCGTGCACTTAATTCAACCATACTTTTTTGGTATATTTGTTTTGTTAGTCTTACTTTATCCATTGGTCCCACGAACTGTATATTTGTTTTGTTAGTCTTACTTTATCCATAGGTCCCACGAACTGTATATTTGTTTTGTTAGTCTTACTTTATCCATAGGTCCCACGAACTGTATATTTGTTTTGTTAGTCTTACTTTACCCATTGGTCCCACGAACTGTATATTTGTTTTGTTAGTCTTACTTTACTCATTGGTCCCACGAACTGTATATTTGTTTTGTTAGTCTTACTTTATCCATTGGTCCCACGAACTGTATATTTGTTTTGTAAGTCTTACTTTATCCATAGGTCCCACGAACTGTATATTTGTTTTGTTTGTCTTACTTTATCCATTGGTCCCACGAACTGTATATTTGTTTTGTTAGTCTTACTTTACCCATTGGTCCCACGAACTGTATATTTGTTTTGTTAGTCTTACTTTATCCATTGGTCCCACGAACTGCATATTTGTTTTGTTAGTCTTACTTTATCCATTGGTCCCACGAACTGTAGGTATATTTGTTTTGTTAGTCTTACTTTATCCATTGGTCCCACGAACTGTATATTTAATTGTTTTGTTAGTCTTACTTTATCCATTGGTCCCACGAACTGTATATTTGTTTTGTTAGTCTTACTTTATCCATTGGTCCCACGAAGTGTATATTTGTTTTGTTAGTCTTACTTTATCCATTGGTCCCACGAACTGTATATTTAATTGTTTTGTTAGTCTTACTTTATCCATTGGTCCCACGAACTGTATATTTGTTTTGTTAGTCTTACTTTATCCATTGGTCCCACGAAGTGTATATTTGTTTTGTTAGTCTTACTTTACCCATTGGTCCCACGAACTGTATATTTGTTTTGTTAGTCTTACTTTATCCATTGGTCCCACGAACTTAAACCATCTCAGAGTGGACTTCTTCATTTTGCTCAACATATCAGCCTTAGTACTTGTCATTAGTACTTCTCACTCGCACTTGTATCCACGTGTAAACAAGCATAATGCCATGTTTACACGAGCTTAGTACTTATAATTAGTACTTATCGTTTGTACTAAGCTGCTTAGTAACAAGTGAGAAGAAATCGTTTACACGTTGGTGTTAGGAAGAGGTATTAGTAGCACTACATACTATACGTCCGGAATGGACAACTGCCGCCGCCGCCTTGTTTTCATAAATGTGTTCAAACACTATTCAAATATTATTTTATCGCTCATTTTAGGGATCACTTGCCGTTTCAATTTGTCACTAAACACTTGCCGCGGCTGTTTAGATGACTCTGCAAGCGACAAGTGCTTAGTTGAATTGTGGTGGGGTAGCTGCTTGTCGCTTATAGTAGTAAATAAGTCGGCCTCTTATTCACTTTCACTTGCCATATTTACTAATGCTTAGTACTAATATGCTTGTTTACACGTGGATACAAGTGCGAGAGAGAAGCACTAATGACAAGTACTAAGCTCGTGTAAACAAGCATATTAGTACTAAGCATCAATAAATCTTAGTACTAATAATATGCTTGTTGTCACTAAGCAGCTAAGTACAAATGATAAGTACTAATAACAAGTACTAAGCTCGTGTAAACATGGCATATTAGTACAAAGCATTAGTAAATCTTAGTACTAATAATATGCTTGTTGTCACTAAGCAGCTTAGTACAAATGATAAGTACTAATGACAAGTACTAAGCTCGTGTTAACATGGCATATTAGTACTAAGCATTAGTAAATCTTACTACTAATAATATGCTTGTTGTCACTAAGCAGCTAAGTACAAATGATAAGTACTAATGACAAGTACTAAGCTCGTGTAAACATGGCATATTAGTACTAAGCATTAGTAAATCTTAGTACTAATAATATGCCTGTTGTCACTAAGCAGCTTAGTACAAATGATAAGTACTAATGACAAGTACTAAGCTCGTGTAAACATAGCATATTAGTACAAAGCATTAGTAAATCTTAGTACTAATAATATGCTTGTTGTCACTAAGCAGCTTAGTACAAATGATAAGTACTAATGACAAGTACTAAGCTCGTGTAAACATGGCATATTAGTACTAAGCATTAGTAAATCTTAGTACTAATAATATGCCTGTTGTCACTAAGCAGCTTAGTACAAATGATAAGTACTAATGACAAGTACTAAGCTCGTGTAAACATGGCATATTAGTACAAAGCATTAGTAAATCTTAGTACTAATAATATGCTTGTTGTCACTAAGCAGCTAAGTACAAATGATAAGTACTAATGACAAGTACTAAGCTCCTGTAAACATGGCATTAAATTCACCTTCATCTCCTATCAACAATTCGTATTTTGTCAAACAGTCCTGTCATATATTTTCCGACCCGTACGCATTTTTACAGCATTTATTTAGTTCTGTTCAGTCTTGTTCTACGTCAACGTTTCACTCACATACATCAAAGTTTTGTACTTAAATACTGGTGTGGACTTCTAATGCTAAATCTGTACAACTTTAAATGAAAAAATTGAACTATAGAAACAGTACAATATTTATATTCTAAGGCTTTCTTTAATAAAAAAATTGAGTTAAATCCGTTTCCGGAATAAAACTGGAAATCTTTAATAAAGTAAAATTTAAATGAAACGGAACTTACAACAAAGTAAATATCTTATTGACAAAAAACTTCATAAAAATTATTAATAACAAAAATAATTTCTTTACACGTCGACAATTTAAAGTCAGCGAGAGTGATATTTACGAGTAAATCTAATAATTGAGTGTTATAAATTTTATAAATTTTAGAGTCATAATGAATACTTTTCTTCTTCATAAACTTTCTATAGACTCATGACTCTGTTACTGCAGGATTGTCCTCCTGTGATGCTGAGCTCCAGCTATCTCTCCATCGTTTCGGGGGTCTCCCTTGTGAACACCGTTTATCCGGTACCCCATGCAGAGCTATGTATGGAATTCTTGTGGAATTCATTCTCTGTACATGTTGGTACCAGTATCTTCGACACTGTCGTCCCCATCTGACCACATCTTGGACCTCACATACCTCTCGGATTGTGGTGTTTCTTACACGATCACGCAAAGTCTTCCCAGTAATAGCGCGTAGAGTTCTCATTTCCGTTGTCCTTAGCATACTTTTTATCCTGACAGTGTCCGCCCTCTCTTCGATGTCATATGTGAGGATAGGTTACACACAGGTCTTATAAATGCGTTCCTTGCTATCCGTTCTCATATCTTTATTCCTCCATATGACATCTCTCAGACAGCCCGCCACAACTGCAGCTTTATCTACCTGAGGCCTTACTTCTCTGGGGAGGTCATGAGAGCTGAGCAGTTCACTGCCGTGGTATCTGAACTGAGTTGCTTGTTCAATTGCCTCGTCACGTACAGAAACTCTGCACTCTAGTGGGTCTTTGAAAAATGTCATACACTTAGTTTTTGATACCGAGATAATCATATTGTTCTTGAAATGAATTCTCAATAGTTATAAACTGATTTCATGTTTCAATATTTATATTTTACTGTACGGGTACAAAAGTCTGCCATCTCTCGACAAATTAATTATTTGACATTACATTTTATTTTATGTCTTATAATTATATTAAGAAGTAACACCTGTAAAATAATATTTGTAAAATAAAATTGTTTTTATTATGATATTATTTAATTAAATAACAACTATTAAGTCGCAACTATATCAACACTTAATTAAGAATAACAGAGTTTATATTGTTCGATTATTTAGTCCTTATATAGGAGGAGACGACGAGTGACGTTTTATGTCTTATAAATATATCAAGAAGTGACAGCTGTCAAATTATATTTTTTAAATGTTCTGACTATGACGTTTATTAACTATTCGTGTCTAGTGAAAAAATAATCTTTTATATTGACAATAACAATATCGATTGTAGTATAACATACGGACGTAAGTACATCTGATTTTATATTGTTTGATAAAACTCACATACAATAGTTTTCTAGAATATCCTACTTAGGAATACTTAGTGCCGCTAACTGGAAACAGGGGCTTAAGGACTGCATCAGAGCTTTCAAGCTTCTTGCATCAGACTTATCATTTTACCCCATTAAGAGCTTTTAATACTTGATAAATAATTGACATCAGTTTACCTGCAGATTTGCAGACATCAGTTTACCTGTATTTATTTATTAAATGGTGGATACGGATTATTTTTCAAGCACATTTTAGACATTTCATTACGAAAAAGTGTTATAAATTAAATATATTTTATGAAATAATTTTTGTTTCTCAACTTTAACACTCCGTGTTTTTTTAATATAATAGAATTCAAAGAATAATAACAATCAAATCAGGGATCACTGAAGAAAAACATAAAAATAATAATGGTATAGGGCGGGATTCGAACCTGCTTCTTCTGTTTTCATGACAGCAGCTTTAACCATTAAACTACCGATACCTTGTGCCCTTAGTATCATATTTTCTCAATAGTAACCCTGCCTCACTTCCTACTTCCCTCTTTATTTCCATATTTCGATTAATCATTCAATTGTAAACATACCTGCTATTTAGATATTACAATCAATTGTAGTTGTGTTTCCTTGGAAAGGGTTGATAGTATAAAGTACCTTGGAGTTTATGTTGACCAGTTCCTTCGTTGGGAGGTCCATATTAACACTTTGAGCGCAAAAATCAGAAAACTAGGATACATATTCCGTATGATTCGAAATGTGCTCAGTGAAAATATTCTTAAAAGTATATACTTCGCCTTATGTCAGTCAGCACTTTCTTACGGTATATCAGTTTGGGGGGGATGCACCTTAACCCAAAAACACATATTACAGGTTTCCCAAAAGTTGATTGTGAAAATAATCAATAAACTTCCTGCTCGGTATCCCACGGCGGAGCTTTTTAGAGAGTATCAGGTCCTGAACATAGCCAATTTACATCTCAAATCCATTCTCTGGCACTACCATCGAGAGGAGGGGAAGATGCAAACTCAGCAGACACACATGACACGCATGGCAACTAATGAAATGTTCACCATCCCTAGAGTTAAAACCTCTTTTGCCCAAAGGCAATATGCTTATTTGGCTCCCATTACATACAATGGCGTGCCGACTTCAATAAGAGTAAAGGTAGGAAAACCATTTAGACAGTCGATCGGAGCGTGGTTGTTATTGCGACAGGATTTTGAGTACTTGGGCTTTCGGGATGAATGACGAGTAGAAAGGATTTATGTGAGCTCGTGAGTGTGGGTCTGTCTCTTCTTGTTATTTTAATTTTGGATGTTTTTGTATTTGTGTTTCTGTGTGTTTTTCTTTTTTTCTTCTTTTTTTTTTTTTGTTTTGAATTTGTTCTGATTTTTATTCTTATGATTGTGTGCGGTATATTGTGGGATGAATATTTTTGGTCTTTCTGGAGTGATAATGTGTGAGGAGTTGAGTTTCGCAAGATGTTTCCAGTTGTAGTTGAGTGTCACTGTTTGTCAGGTTGATGAGAGCGTGCAACGGGGTTTTTTTGTGTTATCAAAAATCGGAAAGAAGTATCGATTTATTTTTTCATGCTAAATATCCTCAGTGAGATACAGGCAAAAGCCTAGTTTACTGGGGATACGACAAATGAAAGGCAACAAACCCAGATCCATTAAAATTATACGTCCAAATCAAATTACCTGTTGTTTTTTCTCAAATTGTGTATATTTCTTGTCATGTGTAATAATAAATAATAAATAAAATAAAATTGTTGCAGGCGCTCAAAAAAATATTGCCCAGAATATTATCTAAGACACTTTTTTGTTAACAAGAATTTTTTCTAAGTTATCGACTCACATAGTGTTGATCATTGTTTTGGTTTCGAGACCAAAACAAAAAAGTGTCTTAGATAATATTCCGGGCAATATTTCTTTGAGCGCCTACAACAATAGATTGTAATATCTAAATAGCAGGTATGTTTACAATTGAATGATTAATCGAAATATTGAAATAAAGAGGGAAGTAGGAAGCGAGGCAGGGTTACTATTGAGAAAATACGATACTAAGGGTACAAGGTATCGGTAGCTGGATGGTTAAAGCTGTTGTCATGAAAACAGAAGATGCAGGTTCGAATCCTGCCCTGTAACATTATTATTTTCATGTTTTTCTTGAGTGATTACTTGTTTGCTTGTTATTATTCTTTGAATTCTATTGAAATATATTTTTTTTACCTCTTTTATCTTTTGAGACGACAATCTTAATATAAAATTCTCACGAGCAATACGGATTTATTAAAGCTGTTTCATCGGGTCTTCGCTTTGTTGTTGTCGATATTACTATATTGAGCGGCTTTGTTCAGTGTTTATTGTCCCTTTGTGAAAATCTAATTTTAAGGATGAATACAAAAATAATCCATTTTTTATTTTAATACGTACACACCTACTACTATGAAATTTCCCTGTCAGGGTTGGCAGAGAGGACAGAGTGTCAAGCTTTTTTTTTCTCGACATATTCTTCGCCTCTACCACTTTAATCTACTTTGAAATACATTTTAATAAATTTGAGATATTCGGATCAAGTGCAAGATGTCCAAGAAATATTTATCAAATTTTATGTATTTATTTAATAATTCATTGCAAAACAGTCTAGCGGGCATTTTGTCAGGTGACAATATTTTCCTGCTAATCAGACAAAAAAATATGAAGAAAGTCACATGGTCGTTAAAAATATTCACCTTTACAAAATTCATGAACAAAATACATAGTTTAAATGTAAATGAGATATAATTAATGAAGGGAAATGAAGGGATGGCCGAGAGGGGAAAAATCTCATTGTAAACCTGGCAATCTCTATGGATCTTCCTCGAATAACAACCAGAGGAAGACCAAAAAATTCGTGGCTGGTGCAAAAAGATAACCTGATGCGGAGGCACGGCCTGGGGGACGTAGTCCGGGACAGAAGAGCATACAACCTGAGGACGAGGAGAGCTGACCCCAACAGTCTTCGCAGACAGTGAGTTGTGATAGAGCCAGGGAGAAGAAGGTCGAGAGGGAAAAAAATCAGGAATGAAACACGTTTTATTATTGACTTGAAATTAAATGTTTTCTATTACGCGTAAATACGAGTATAAAAAGAATATCCATATTAGAAAAATGAAATCGTTTGCATATAAAAAAAACCTGTCTTAGTTTCTAAGAACAATATTATGACGTCTATAACACGTCTATAACATGCAATTTAAACAATATTCATGCACCTCGACTTCAGTGCAATAAAACAGCTGTACAGAAGGAGAGTTGTTCACAATATACTTTCTTCGCTATTCTGTCCGTACATATAATGTCACTTGACATTTATGCTGGTGTCATAATGTATCAATAATTTTCTGAAATACATAAAAATTGTAAAATTGATTGAAAAGTATTATTATATGATAATATAATGGAATCGACAGTTATATCGTGAAAATGCATATTTTATTCCTACTAGAATATGCAGTCATATTTGAATATAAATGACTATATAATATAGGTTAGGGAAAGTCCACCTTTTTGGGCCGTATGCCAACATCGGTATTGGATAAAGGCTAGTGGTCCGTACTTGTATTTATTTTAATTAATAGACATATAAAGGATATTTCAAATTGAGCGGTTTTTGTAATTCCATTTTTTTTAATTCTTGAATAAAACACACAATTTGCTTTGATTTCAAAAAACTTTTTATTGGTCATTGAAGTATAATGTATGACATTTAAACTCAAATAACAATATCTGCCAAATGTTCACCTCTTGCAGCTCCACAGATGTCCAATCTTTTGTCAAAATTTTCGATGACATTATGACATAATTGCGCTTTTAACTCACCAATAACGCGAATAATTTCGTCCTTCAGCTCAGGAATTGATCAGGGTTCATTCTTATAGACCTGGATTTTCACTTAACTCCAGAGAAAATAGTACAACGGTGTTAGATCACAATATGATCTTGGTGGCCAATTAACATCACCGTTTCCGGATATTACAATAGATACAATAATTCTCAATTTGAATGCGTTGTTATATTGTATACGACTCCATTTTTATAAATGCCGTACATTACACTTTTCAAATGTCACAAGACCCATGCAAGTTCACGACGCCATCTGTGTTTTATCCAAGAATTTAAAAAAACGCTCAATTTGAAAGACCCTTTATTGTAATATACACTATCACCCATAGAGCGCTGTGTCAAGTTTTCCCTCTGCTTATAGTATGCTCGCTACAAAGGGGCTTTATGGTATATTTTAGGTATACTCAATCTTTTAAACCCGGAATCACAATGGAATAAAAGTATCACTGCTGGAAATCGGACCTAAGACCCTTGGTTCGTCAGCCAAACGACTGAACCATGGGGAAAAAAAATCTTACATTTAGTGTTTTTTTATTGAATATAAATACAATTCACATTATGAAAGTGTCACATTATCTTTGACAGAAGGAGAAATGAAGACATCAGAAGTGAATGCGTCGATAAAATTGATGTTTTAAGTAATATGGAGAAAGGAGTTTTAACATGTGGAGAGAATGAATGATTTAATAATGACTATACGTCAGTATACAAGTTTATACGTCAGTATATGTCAGTATGATGACTATACGTCAGTGTACAAGTTAATACGTCAGTATATGTCAGTATAATGACTAAACGTCAGTATACTAAGTGAGTATACAAGTCATAAGTGCAAAACGTGCGTGCAAGATTAAGATCGAGGAAAACGTGAGACTCTGGAATCAGTTACAAACCAATATAAGACTCGCTCCGTCATTGGCATGCTTTAAGAAGCGACTGAAAAACCTCTTAATTTCAAGTCAGTAAAATAACGTGTTTCATCCCTGATTTTTCTTTTCCTTTCCTCTCCACCATCCTTTCCTTTCCTTTTGATTGATGATATCTCACTTTATATGAAAAATAATGTTCGGGTGACTGTCCATCTTTGTGGGGTTCGTGGACATATGCTCACGTATATGTTTATGGATTTCGTGGGGATGGATAGTAATTTGAATGATTTATGCGACCACGTAACTTGCTTCATTTACTTTTGTCTAGTTGGTTGGAAGAGATTGCCGCCTGGTAATAAGCCCGCTAGATTGTATTTGGAATAAAAGCGTTAAATAAATAAATTGTGGGGTGAATGTTTTTAGTCTGTCTGGAGTAATAAAGTGTGAGGAGTTTGATTTCGCCTGATGTATACATGTGTAATTGAGTGTCACTGTTTGTCAGGTTGATGAGAATGTGCAACGGGGTTTTATGTAATCGAAAATCGGAAAGAAGTATCGATAAATTTTTTCATGATATTTGTCCTGAATAACATACAGGCAAAAGCCTAGGTGTATTTGCCAGATTGTATTTGCAATAAAAGTGTTAAATTAATAAATAAATAAAGTGAGAAGTATAAATAATAGAAGATATTGCATAACGCGATATATGAATGTGGAGGAGGCGAAAATGATGAGATTGAATTAAAAGTTTAGAGATTTGTTCTCTTTGCCTACCCCGAAAGGGACGCTGCGTGGTAATATGTATATATGAGGGTCATATAAAATAAATATCTAAATTGAAAAATATAAATATTATTTTGGATACTTATAACATGTGAAAAAATGATTATACGAGTGTATTTATGTTGCACTTTCTTTTTAGTTTATGTACGAGTACATATAAAATGTTATATTTATATCATTTTGAACCATATTTAAATAAGATTTCTATATTGTAATTTGTTTTATCAAACACTGTTTATTCCACTTTTTGTAACAGTATACCCCTACCGGTTTCAAGGCTTTCACCTCACAAATTACAATGTCTTTAAACCTCCACAACGTTAATGACTTAACTATAAACAATAGATTTTTATATTTTGATAAAAATATTCTACGTGTCGGAAATCGTGAGTGTGTAGCTATTATTGAACAACCAGATTTCGAAAGAATGTAAAGTGTGAAGTATGAAAAATTGTGCATGACGAGATATATAAATGTAGAAGAGGCCAAAGTTGTGAACTTGGATAGAATAGTTAGGAGTTATGTCTTCTCTACTTATCCCGCAAGGGACATGGCTTGATGATATACATGTCACTGTGTTTATTTTTTGTTATTTCTTTCATGATTTATTATGTAAAAAGTTCGCAGGTTGTACAAAACACCCTGGCGGGCCACGGGTTGTCAATGCCTGTTCTACATTAGTACATATGTGTAGATATAAAAAAGTAACTAAAAGATCATTTAGATATACAGAATAATTGCAGTAATACTCGTTAGTAGGTTAGTTGCTTGCACTCCTTCAAGGAAATAATTTATGCTTTATTTTTGCGACAGAAATAAACTATTGCCGTTTTATTATGCATCATCAGTTACGTTTTATTATGCATCATCAGTTACGTTTTATCACGTTACGTTTTATTATGCATCATCAGTTACGTTTTATCACGTTACGTTTTATTATACATCATCAGTTTCTTCAAGATACGTTTCATAATGAATCACCAGTTTCTTCAGCAGAACAACGGAAGGTTTTGTTTTTGTTGTTCACCTTATTTTTCGTTACTTTTTTTCGTCGATTGGATATACCCAAATGGTGGCAGTTCTTCATCACACCATTCAGTTACCTTAGATTTAGGCCTTCAACTCTCTTTTACCCTATCGGATCAGAGCCTTATTTGCAGGGTCAATGTCTTAAGTGTGATGTAAATGTCCTTGCCGGCACAAAGAAGCAATTTTGTAATAATTATTTTCGCTACGTTGGCTTCTTCATATAGTCGGGGGCCATGGTCTAACGGTTAGAATTCACGCTAATTAAGCGGGTGCTTCAGGTTCGATTCCTGTGTGGATTCACTTCCAGACAGGTTTTACTCTTAGAGCATTTTAAATCAAAATGTATATTTTTCAGTAGTTTATATATAAGCTTTTTATCATAAATTCTTATAACGCCATTAAGTTACACAAAATAGAGCTACATAAAAACTTTGCCATACTAAAGACTGTAATAGATTGGTCGTATAGGAACTTAGATTTACTTGCCATCGGAAGCTTGGGTTTGATTTTCAAGACTATTAGCTTGCTGAAGTGCAATGGTTTGTATTCAATAAACTAATATACGCACAAGCTTACTCGATCTACAGGAAGGCTGAAAATCGTACTCGATCACGAGGGATAGTCTTTGTTTAATTAAATATTATTATCAGCGAGGGCGATTCTCCCCTCGGTGATCCAGAGACTGACATCATATCATAATATATTTGCAGGACTCCAGGGGCAAGCAGAGGAAACAAATTCGTCCAGGAAAAGGGTTTGAAAAGCTAAGGGCCGCGACTTGGAACCTGGGAACGTTGACAGGAATTTAAAAGCACACGCATTCGTGGAAACCTAGGTGTTACAGACATCAACAGCAAGATGGAGGAGAGGCGATTGAGATGGTATGGGCATGTTGGACGCAGAGCACCCGATCACATTGTGAACCAGGCAATCTCCATGGATCTTCCTCGAATAACAACCAGAGGAAGACCAAAGAATTCGTGGGTGGTGCAAAAAGATAACCTGATGCGGAGGCACGGCCTGGGGGACGTAGTCCGGGACAGAAGAGCGTACAGCCTGAGGAAGGAGCTGACCCCAACAGTCTTCGCAGACAGTGAGTTGGGATGGAGCCAGGGAGAAGAAGACTCAATTCTATTAGAATTGAGGCTTATATTAAAGTTGATAAAATAATTAAAATTACTGAACATCGTTACAAGGTTGTATTGGGGCAAATTTGTAAGCTGTCACAGGACTCATCCTAGAATTTCCGAACTATAGCACTCGTATAAACGGCATTATAATTATTTTTTGTGTTATAATTTACGTGTTCTAGGGTGTAGAGTAAAAAAACATGTGGTATACTAGCGGCTTATTTCACCCTCTATTGATGGGGGTATATCTCGACTGAGAGAATGCTGTAAGAAACTTTCAAATACTTAAACAGCTTTTTTCTTAAATGTATTTTCTTTTCCATTGCCGTCAAATATATGTTTAATTTCAGAATATATATTTAAAGGCCGTGTTGCTATCAAAATACCTTTATTTATTTTATCAAACTAAGATGTATTTTACCAAGGTAAAACCACCTACAATGAAACCTTTCTAGATCTCCCTATATGTGATAACTTATATTATAAATAATAAATAAATTTTCTCAATCATTTTAGAGTTTCTATATTTGGTGCGATGGGGACACACTATAATTCCATCCAGTGAGGAGACGTACTTGTAAGAACTATACCCAACGTGAGAAAAAGGTATCTTCAAAGCTCCTTTGATAGCGTCAACCCACCCCACCGATATGCACCCCACAATTTTATTAAAAAGCGTCAATTGTAATTGCAAAAGTCAATTTCAAGAATAGCTTTGTGTGAACTATTTGACCATCTGATATAAAAAATAGCATATGTTTGCTGACAGTATCTGCTTGTTTATTTATTCCTGCATTCTCTATTTGTATCCAGTAACGCGCTGGAAAATTCTCTGTGTACATTTTTTTTAAATATTAGAAAAATATTACCTAAAATAACACAAATTCTCAACTTGCTACAGTTGAGGAATTTGGACATTTGGTTTATATTTTCTCAGATGACGTAAGAGTGAATATGGATATCGAAAGGGGTGTAGCAATAGAAAACAAAGTCAATGGGATATTACAATATATTAACTCGAATTGGACAGTATCAAAATCTGCTGAGATGATAGTCCACAATAGTATTTTGGTACTAACTTTAACGTTTGGAAACGAAACGTGGATGTGGAAGAAGAGAGAGATGAGGTGAATTAATGTTGCAGAAAGGTGAGCATTTAGAAGAATACTCGTACATATTGTAACATTATACGGAATGAATTGATAAGGTATAAATGTAAACATAATACTGATGTGTTTATTAAGATGAAGATGAGTAACTGAGATGGTTTGGGCTTGTGGAAATAATGAATGAAGAAATAGTTATAAAGTTGATACAGTGTAAATGTGAGTGGAAGGTGTGTGAGACAAAGACTAAGTAAAGTATGTTTGGATAAAGAAAATTATATTCTGAAAGAAAGAAATGAAATTAGGAGTGCGATTTTTGTCTAATGTAATGTACTATGCGTATCCAGAAAGTAAGTGTACTGAGGCTCTCACGACCGGATGGATTTTATTTTCGACATGTTGGCTACACTTCCGTGTAGCCTGACCCTTCCCCTCCGCAACGAGACCGGTTCGAGGTCAGTACATTGAGAAGTGTCGACGCGACAACACGTTTCGTGAAAAATGTCAATCCAATCTCCCGCCAAGTGCGAAATACGCGGCGTCATCCGTTATCTCGTTTGGAAGGGAAAACCTCCGGTTGAGGTTTATAATGAGGTGAAAACTGCATATGGTGATAAAGCTATGAACCGTACGAGTGTGTACAAGTGGTGTCGCGAGTTTAAAAAACGGTCACGTCACACCTCTTCACCCTCCGCCAAAAAGTTCAAAACCACAATTTCAGTCAAGAAAATCATGGCATCCGTGTTTTGGGACTGTCAAGGTATAATTTTAATTGAATATATGTCTCAAGGGGAGACCTTCAACTCTGCAAGATACTGCGAGACCCTAAAAAATTTGCGGAGGGCGATTCAGAACAAGAGGAGAGGCATGCTGACAAAGGGAGTCTGCCTGCTGCACGACAATGCCAGACCACACACGGCCAACGCCACGAAGGAACTGCTCGCCCCGTTTAAACGGGATGTCCTGAACCATCCCGCGCATTCCCCTGACCTAGCACCTTCAGATTACTATCTCTTTACCTCCCTGAAGCTGCACATGGGTGGAAAAAGGTTTTCAACCGACGAGGAGGTAAAGGAGGAGTTGGAGAAGTGGACGGAGGGGTTGGCGGGAAACTACTTCGAGGAAGGCATCAAAAAGTCGATACCCCGCTTCACCACCTGCATTGAGAGGAATGGCGACTATGTCGAAAAATAGCTTACATATGTACTACGGTTTTTTGTTTAAATAAAAAAAATTGTAACCTACAAAAATTCAATACACTTACTTTCTGGATATGCCTCGTATAATTCAACATTTTTCGAAAGCTTAACAATGTACTTTGTTATAACTTAAAGTGTCCTAGAATTTAGTATCACTACATCCAGTATTATTTTAAAACGTTATTATTTGGCATTATAATTATGATACATTAATATGTTAAATAATCTTAAACTAGTTGCAACCCGTGAAATATTCACGCAAGTAAAACAAATTCTAAATTTTTGAAATACCTAATGGAGCAAAATCAGCTTAAAGTTTTTAGGGTTCATTAATGTTTAAAGTTTAAAATAAAAAAATACATCTTGATTGATAAATTATTTAATTCTCAAAAATCTCTTTATACACGATGTTTTGTGTATACATATAAACATTACTGTTGTTCAATTTAAATCGTTGATAAAGTTTTCCTTCAAGACTTGTTTCAGATATATTGACTTATCTGAAATATATTGATGTTTTCGCGTTTCCGACATCTTGAAAAAGCCACACATAATTGTGTGCGTTCAAAAAAAAAGCATAAGATAAATAAGCACAAGTAATTATAAGGTTCAATATAATAGGAAATAAATAAATTATTTAATGAATTACAATTCAAAATAAATTGGAATCGTCCCCTTTTACATCGGTTCAAAAATCACGGACCCACCGAGCTTCAAATTTCGAAGTATTCTTCTCTCGCTCTCTTGTATTCAAAAATAAATTCTCGTATTCTTTCTTTGACGACAACCGTTGTACGGGCTTTGGCCTATTTATACTATGATTCATTTTATTTTCACATGCAATCTAATTAAAGCTGACGAACATTTTTACTTTGTAATACTTGTACTTATATTTATTTTTAATCTAGAACAATTTCCTTATTGTTATTATATTTAATGTTTCCTAGAATCTGTCATACCTAAACAATTAATATGTGAAATAAACTTACTTTCATTTTATTTTTATGATTATTACAATTTAAACTCACAGCATTTTTAATTTACAAAACGTGTGTGTTCATTTTAATGTTTGAATATGAAATATTATTTTTAAGTTTTTTCACTTCATTAACAAAATAAAGTGACCAGTTTTTGTAAACGCACTGTTACTCACACTATTAAAAAATGAGTCTTCTGGCTGAATGATCTATACTAGACGTAGGCAAATGCGGCTCCGAGAGCCGCATACGGCTCTTCGTTGGGTTAAGTGCTGCTCCCAATATCTCTTATTAAAATATAGATGCTTTCTTTCCCCATTATACTTGTATTTTTGCGATTTTTCTTTTTAAATGTTGTAAGTGACAAGATGCGCATGTATGAATGTAACTGTCAAAGACGCAAGTATCGGTGTATACGTGTGTGCTGTGATTTCAATGTGTAGGGTGCGCGCGCATCTCCTGCCTCTTTATGTGCGCAAATCACACAAACCGTATTTCGCGCTATTTTTATATTTTCTTATATGTGTATTTTGTATGCTTTATATAGCAAGATATGTGTAGAGTATGTAATAAATTAGTGTATTTAATACTACGTGATAACGTGACTATGGTGTGGCTCTTTATATATGTACTCGTATATGAAAAATCCAGAATGTGGCTCTCGTTGATCTCATGTATGCCCACCCCTGATCTATACAATGAACATTTGTCAAAACGGTATTCGAAGTGGTGCCATCTGAAATCGCTATAGCTCAAAAGAAGCAAGATAACACAAGCCCAAAATAATAACAGCAACATCTTTTAGGACTGTCAGGTAATTTTACTAATTGATTTCAAAGAGATAAATATTACAGTTACATCTTTTAGGACTATCAGGTAATTTTACTAATTGATTTCAAAGAGATAAATATTACAGTTACATATTTTAGGACTGTCGGATAATTTTACTTATTGATTTCAAAGAGATAAATATTACAGTTACATCTTTTAGGACTGTCAGGTAATTTTAGTAATTTATTTCAAAGAGATAAATATTACAGTTACTAGTAAATATTATGCGTCATCATTATGTACAAATTAAAGGATATTATGAAAATAAAATGCAAAGTGTACCATATCTGTCACAGGGCGTAAGATTATTACTCGACAATGGCAATGGCACAACAGCGAACCATTATGGCAATATCTATGACTACCACACATCAGTCTAGCACCTGCATTAAAACTGACTGGAGCTAGAAATATGTTAATCACTTAAACCAGAATAAATACAGTTACAATAATCCAGACGCAACACAACGAATGAATCAATACAAGTTTATATTTTCCTTGTTGAAAGACATCGACGTTTCTCTAAGCGAGATAAATTTTGTAAGTAAAATAAAAAATAGCTATATAAATAACGTAATTGCGGCCGCCATATACAAAATAATTGAATAGATAAAATATTTGAGCCATGTCCGTTTTATGGATAATTCATGTAATATTCGGGAATAAAAACATTGGACGTACCTTGTACGTCCATACTCTCATGAGGTAAAAATTCGCTCACCGTACGCCGTACGGCCATACTCGTTTAGAGGTTCACTTAGACTAGTGATGGGTAACCTATGACACGCGTGTCAGAGGTGACACGCCAAGACATTTTGGGTGACACGCATCGTTTACGGACGATCTTCGCCCAAGAACTAGCGATGCGCTTTCTTCGCTCGTATATTTACGACTGCACTGGACGGGGTAGTGGGGGTTCGAGCGGTAGCGGCTTGCAACGTTGCAACATTGCGACGTTATTGTTGCAACAGTGCCCAACCTGAATTTCTGCCGTTCTGGCGTGTTTTTTAGTCTGACGTTTGTTTTACAATACACCACCATAAATCACATGTATTTGTTGTTTGTACGAAGTGTTTAACAACAACACTGTTTAATAACATCACTGTTACATAGGTAAGAAACTTATTAACTTGCAGAATTTCAAGACAGCATCTGGGCTCAAGAGTTCGTAGACTTGAGGTCCAAGATCTAGAAATAAATCGTTTGGAGAATGAAGAAGAGTGCCACTACGAATAAGATATTTTGAATGCTTGAAACCGATTACCGAACACTTTTGGCACTCTGAAAAATCTAGCGATGGCTTTACTCACAATATTCCCCTCAACGAACTTCTGTGAGACCTTATTCTCGTTGCGTTGAATAATATTAAAACAAATAAAAGAAACCGACTGACTGATGAAGTTGTGTTTAAAATGTACGAAATACCAATATTCAATTGAAGATTTAGCAAATGCAATTCAGCAACAAAAAAGTCACTAACTTAAATAATTATTTGTTTTTGCTTTTTAATAATAATAAATAAATAGTTCAAAAACAAAACTCTTTCATTTACTAGGGCTGTAAATAATATTAATCTTCCTGGATGTGACACGGCACCCGGGTCAAGCCAGTTTTTTTCAGAATTTTGACACGCTGAGCTAAAAAGGTTACCCATCACTGACTTAGATTATGGAAACCTGAATAAAATACTATAGATAATTTCGTGAAAACGTTGTTTCGTATAATGATGAGTGATTCTGATCTTATTTATTATATTTAATACTTTTATTGCAAATGTAATCTAGTGGGCTTATTGCCAGGCGGCAATATCATCCAACCAACCAGACAAAAGTAAATAAAGCAAGTTACATGGGCACAAAAACAAAAGTTCAAATGACTATCCGTCCCCACGAAGTACATGAACACATACGTTAGTTTATATGTCCACAAACCCCACAAAGACGGACAATCACCTAAACGTTCCTTTTCATATGACCTTAGTGTTTGTACCACTTTTAAATCTTTTTCGCTTCACCATTTAAATTTTTAAGTGAAATAATATTGTTTAACCTGGAAGATAGTTAGGAAAAAGGCCCAACCCACAGAAAACATTTTTTATTAATTTAAATTACTTAGTAAATATACCTCAAGCTCATAATTTATGTTTTATAGTTGAATTCAGTCTAAAAAATCATATCTATACAAATAATTGTTATATTTATCAATTATCTGAAACAACGATCAAAAGTGGTTGAGTAATTTTTGCATACGAGGGTCATCTAGAAAGTAAGATTACAAGGACTCCTGAGGCCAGGGGAAATTTTTGTTTCGAAGTTGGCGCACCTGGCGTATAGGGGGGATCCTAACGGTCAGTTTGTTTGGTCCCGCGTATTTGTCGGCCATTTTGTTCAGTCACAGTAAACTCTTCCGATGGAGAGGTCGTCGCGCGCTCCCGTGCGAGATCTGCGCGATCATCCGTTTTTTGACTTTGCAGAACAATACTTCCGCGAATATCCATCGGAAGCTCGTGGAAGTTTATGGTAGTTATGTGATGAGTCTACAACATGTCACGAAGTGGGTAAGGTTGTTCAGAGAAGGCCGTACTGATACGACGAGGCAAGGCAGTGATTTCTGACGAACTTGTGCAAAAAATTTAAGAACAAGCGCGAAATGACCGCCGTGTGACGCTTGACGACCTTCACGAAGAATTTCCTGACATTTCTCGAAGTCTCCTTGATGATATCGGAAAAACTTGGTTACAAGAAGTTGTGTGCGAGATGGGTGCCCAGAATGCTCACACCGGAGCACCGTCAAAATCGTGTGAATTTTTGGATCGTTTTGCACAAGAGGGAGAAGCTTTTCTGGACTCTATCGTGACGGGGGATGAGACGTGGGTGTGTCACTACACCCCGACAATTTTCCAGAAGCTGTGAAGGAAGGAAGCTGTGAAGAAGTGGCTGAAAGAGCTGGCGGCGGAGGTCTATGACACTGGCGTACAAAAGCTGGTGCCCCGACTACAGAAATGTCTCGATCTCGACGGCAATTACGTTGAAAAATATTTTAATATATTTGTGACGTATCCTGTGAATTTCAATTGAATACAAGTATTTTTCAATCCTACATAAATGTTGTAACCTTCCTTTCTAGATGACCCTCGTATATACGTTTACTTATAAGTAATATCTTAACCCTAAAGAAAAGACCATTGGTTCTTGTAACCAGTTAATTAAAATTATCAATATAATACATTGTAGGTGCTTTACAATTGTGACTCCTTTAAGTATCTTGGGTCACTCATACATAGCGATGGAGGATGTGCAGCAGATGTAACACGTACAATTAGTGTGGGATGGATGAAGTTTAGATCAATGACGGGAGTTCCATGTGATCTGAAAATGCCAGTAAAGTTAAAAGGAAAAGTATACCAAACGATTGTCAGACCCGCACTCCTCTATGGCTCCGAATGCTGGACGATGTATAACTCTTACTCTAGGCAACTAGAAACTGATGAAATGCGCATACTAAGATGGTCAGCTGGTGTGTCTCTAAGAGACAAAATAAATAGCTCACGCATTCGTGGAAGCCTAGGTGTTACAGACATCAACAGTAAGATGGAGGAGAGGCGATTGAGATGGTATGGGCACGTTGGATGCAGAGCACCCGATCACATTGTGAACCAGGCAATCTCCATGGATCTTCCTCGAATAACAACCAGAGGAAGACCAAAAAATTCATGGGTGGTGCAAAAAGATAACCTGATGCAGAGGCACGGCCTGGGGGACGTAGTCCGGGACAGAAGAGCATACAACCTGAGGACGACGAGAGCTGACCCCAACAGTCTTCGCAGACAGTGAGTTGGGATGGAGCCAGGGAGAAGAAGGTGTTTCACAATTGTTAAAATTGATACTACGTACATCACCTGGTGGTAAGTAATACACATCGGGCTTAAGAAAGAGACTGTCGGCCATAACCGGCTAACTTCGGCTTTGTAGAGCATCGTCTCTGTCATTCGTACCACACCTTAGAACGCTTAGAAAACGGCTGATCAATCGCGATGGAACACGTGTATGAATGACAGAGACGACGCTCTACAAAGCCGAAGTTAGCCGATTACGTTACTTACCGCAGAGTACTGTAACGGTCGGTTTTTTTAAATTTATATGCACTTTACTTCATATTTATTTATACTTTTTCAATCAGCTAGATAAAAATTTTGAAACGTTTATTTTAGCCTTTTCAGTGCCAGTCATGGAGTAGGTAGTGTGTGCCTGTAAGCCACATATTTTTATATTTGATTCTATATCTTATATTATATGTCCTCAGTGAGATACAGGCAAAAACCTAGTTTACTAGGGACACGACAAATGAAAGGCAACAAACCCAGGTATTTTTTTTGTTTGTGTGCGGTATATTGTGGGATGAATGTTTTGGTATGTCTGAAGTGATGAAGTGTGTGGGGTTTGATTTCGCGTGATGTATACATATGTAATTGAGTGTCACTGTTTGTCAGGTTGATGAGAATGCGCAACGGGGTTTTATGTTATCCAAAATCGGAAAGAAGTATCGATTATTTTTTTCATGCTGTATGTCCTCAGTGAGATACAGACAAAAGCCTAGTTTACTGGAGACACGATAAATGAAAGGCAACAAGCCCAGATCCATGAAAATTGTGTCCAAAATAAATTACCTGTTATTTTTTCGCAAATTTTATTTTTGTATTTTCGCTAATTATGTATATTTCTTGTCTTGTGTAAAATAAACAAATAAAAAAATTGAAAAATGTTTAAAGCGTTTTAAAAAACAAATTGATTTCTCGCGATTCGTTGATGTTTTTGTCATGTTTTATGAGTATTTTTAGAAAACCCAATTAAATTTTACTGTCTAGAAACTAAATTCAGGGTTGTCACTACACTAATAAATTTAAATTACACGACGCCACTGACAAATTAAATTTAATTCATTATATAAAACACACATTTTTTTCATATTATATGTTCGTATAACCAAAAGATTACTAGAAATGTAAAATGAATACGTGTTTATACAGTTTAATAAAGATTTTCAATACAAAAGCCAAATAAATATAAAACTAGCGTTAAAACTATCAATTTTAAATAAACGTTGACGACACACGGGATAAATATATGGTATGCCAAAAATATGGCGACACAAATTATAAATAAAATTTTGAAAATCTTCAAACAATACTACTAACAGGCTGTCAAACGGATCATTTTAGAAAAAAAAATTGAATATCTCAATCAGAAATCATCTTAACAAGTGACAAAAATATTCATCATCTTGTACACAGGTGACAGTAAAAATATGACGACACAAATAATAAAGAAAATTTAGAAAATCTACAAACAATACTACTAACTGGCTACCAAACGGATCATTTAAGACAAAAATATTGAATATCTCAATCAGAAATCATCTTAACAAGTGACAAAAATATTCATAATCTTGTACACAGGTGACAGTAAAAATATGACGACACAAATAATATACAAAATTTAGAAAATCTACAAACAATACTACTAACGGGCTACCAAACGGATCATTTAAGATAAAAATATTGAATATATCAATCAGAAATCATCTTAAAAAGTGACAAAAATATTCATAATCTGGTACACAGGTGACAGTAAAAATATGACGACACAAATAATAAATAAAATTTAGAAAATCTACAAATCTACTAACTGGCTACCAAACGGATCATTTTAGAACAAAAATAATGAATATCTCAATCAGAAATCATCTTAACAAGTGACAAAAATATTCATAATCTTGTACACAGGTGACAGTAAAAATTTGACGACACAAATAATAAATAAAATTTTGAAAATCTACAAATCTACTAACTAGCTACCAAACGGATCATTTTAGAACAAAAATATTGAATATCTCAATCAGAAATCATCTTAACAAGTGACAAAAATATTCATAATCTTGTACACAGGTGACAGTAAAAATAGTATAACTATTTGTCAAATGCTAATATAAACTCATTTATTTATTTATTTAACACTTTTATTGCAAATACAATCTGGCGGATTTATTGCCAAGCGGCAATCTCTTTCAGCCAACCAGATAAAATTAAATGAAGCAAGTTACGTGATAGTATAAATCATTCAAATGACTATCCATCCCCACGAAATCCATAAACACATACGTGAACACATGCCCACGAACCCCACAAAGACGGACAAATACCTGAACATTTTTTTTCATATAAAGTGAGATATCACCAATCAAAAGAAAAGTAAGGGATGGTGGAAATGAAAGGAAAAGAAAAATCAGGAATGAAACACGTTATTTTACTGATTAGACATTTAGTGTTTTTTCAGTCGCTTCTTAAACCATGCCAAGGACGGAGCGAGTCTTATGTTGGATTGTAACTGATTCCAGAGTCCCACTGCATGGACAGTAAAGGACGACGTAAAAAAAGAGGAGCGGTGAACTGGAAAGGCCAATAGACAATATCTGGTTGAGCGTAGCGCTAATCCATGATTGGAAAGACGCTGACAATTTTCGGCGAGATAAGAGGGGGGGGGGACAGTTAAGGATATTATACAATAGAGACAGTATGTTAATTTTGCATCTATTTCTAACATTCAACCATTTGTCAACTTAATAACATATTATAAACGCAGATATAATCGCGATTGGGTCTGTGCGGTACGGATTAATGAAGCGGTTAATTTCACCTTTGGTATTGAAACGGTTATGTGTAAAAATGAGAAACGTAACGAGACATGAACAATGAATGAATTAAAAAAGTCGATGAAAATATTTTTAGGGGACAAGGAATTTTAAGTAACGCCACTGATAAAGAAACAAACATAAAATATATGCCGGATACTTATATATCTATTAAAACATTAAAAAAAACGCTGTCATACACATAAAAAGACAAGTTCGTAACGGCAACTTAAAGAAATTATTGCTTGGGGCATTTTTCAGAAAATTAAATATAAAATGTCACCTTCGCTCCCAAATGACTGAGAGACATTTATTTAAATGTAATAATAGTAGACATCATTCATTATGGATGTATTTTTGTTGTTACTACTCGAAACAAATTTAATTACATAGTTACATAGAGCACAATTATATACG
This sequence comes from Odontocerum albicorne, assembly GCA_949825065.1. NCBI lineage: Eukaryota > Metazoa > Arthropoda > Insecta > Trichoptera > Odontoceridae > Odontocerum > Odontocerum albicorne. Next base: position 48,504,911 of record OX463843.1, read on the forward strand.
TCCAAGCCAATGGCTCCGTGTAAATGTATGCGTAGGTCTCGTGTTTGTATTGCGACTAGCCGTGTGGGAGCGTTCGGCCGAAACCAGACATATTAATTAATATTAATTTTTATTATAACTTAAATAAAATATACACTCCGTGAATTTGTCATAATTATAAATGATTTATACAACGTTTAAAAGAACATTTAATATTTGATCTAAACAAGTACGCCATTTAATATTGAATGCATTGTTATATGAGATGGTTTGGGATGTGGAACAAGATGTGGAACAAATTAATGAAGAAAGACCCTTAACCCTTCCTGTCCTGTGATGTGTAACTAGTACACATTGCTTCTAAAAACTTTAATATCTCTATAGATAGATATTTTGTGAAAATCGGGAATAAATTCACCAATACAATCAAACGTGTGGCAGTGTGTGACGTAGGTATATTCATTCTAAAAAAAACGCTATGGGTGAGGAAGCGACGCTTATCACGTTTCATTCTCACTCTACTTCGGTTTATGGAAACACAAGAAATGGTCGATTTGCCCGTTTTGTGAACGTTGGCCGACGTTTTTTTTTATGTTTTTAGCAATTACATTTCAATTATTTTCACTTTTGATTTCAAATTGAATTAATTTAAGCGATTGGCTATGAATATTCTTATTTTTCCTAATTTAACACTTGCCACCCTTTGATGGATAGCGAGTGACTAGGAATTATATTTTATTTGATTATTCAACGTTTTAATACATAGTAAAATGGTTTTTATAGCTAATTACAAAAAAAAACCTAGCAGATTTTGGATAATTTTTATTAAAAATATACATTTTTTACAGGACGCTTAGCGTCCAGCACCGTGGCTGGTGAAGTTTTTAAGCACAGTAAGGCAAGTGTTAAATCGCTCATTTTTACATGTGTATTGAAAACACAACACCGGAACGGGCGGATTTTTTAGCACAGGAAGGCAAAGGTTAAACATACGAGTATATTCAAACTGGATAGCATCAAAATCTGCTAAAATGACATTATTTTTAAGTGAACGTTAAAAGAGCTGAATAAATGCTATAGAAATACGTGACACAATACAACATAAAATGATTGGGGATTACTGTGAACAAAGTGGCTTATTTGTTGATGTTATGGCCTTTTGCAACGAAAACACTTTTAGAATTTCAACGTGTAGTTTTATTTGTATGAAGGTTGAATTACATTGATGTATAATATTAACAGTATTACATAAATAGTAACAGCTATGATCTTTACAAAGTAGCGGCTTTAAGAATAATGATTCTGCCTCAGATATGACCTCCTATTTAAAGCAAAGATAACTATACCACGACCCTTTAATAGATTAAGAAGGAATTCGTCGAGCATGTTATGTTTGCCCTTTAAGGTCAAATCGATATCGGTGATTTATCCATCGCAGCTTACCCATTTAGTGATATTTAATCTTTATTGATTTGGGCAGACGAGAGGACAACTTAAATATAATGCATTGACACTGATGTGATAATAGGATCTAGTACATGGTTAGTATCTATAAGCTTGACAAGGGTATAGTATAACTTATAATATTTATTTGAATGTGGATAAGATAACATCGGTTTTGGTGACTATACCGTGTTACAGATAATGCCAATATTAATAGGTTCTTAGATAAGTGGTACATTGGTTTGCATAATATATTGAGAGTGAATGAGATAAGAAGATAAGATTAACATGTGCTGGCAGTAGATAGATACATGACATTGAGTAAGATGAAGAAAAGTATTCTTAGATGGTTTGGACATGAAGAACGAATGAATGAACAAATATATAAAGCAAAATTGAGTGGAAAGTGATAGAAAATAAGGTATGATTGGATCAAGGGAAAGATATTTTGAAATAAGGAAACAACGAATGCTAGAGAAATCTTAGAAGTTGTGGGAGAAGGTATATGCATGAAGAGGAGGATAAGGATGTGTATCAAGATAGGAAAGTCTGATGCTCTGTTCTTTCTACCTTCTCTGACAGGAAAATGGCGTAATGGTATATATGTGTTATCATATTTCTCACAACTCTAAATATTTGCAGTTTTCTTTTCATATACTTAATAAAAACAAAGCGGTTTTATTGCTTTTATAAAATAATATTTAGTTTAAAGTGTACTAATTATAAAATTATTTTCATAGAAAAATCAACTAAGCTTTCATTTATTGAACATATTGAACAATTTCGTTTGCTTTTTATATGATGATACAAAGGGCAAACGAAATTGAATTATTCTGAAGCGAAAATGGTTGCTGAAACCTGGTTGGTTGAAAGAACTTATCGTTGAGCTATAAGCCAGTATGATGTACTATGTGTAACAATGTACACAAAGTAAAATAAAATAAAATGATAAAATAAAATAAAATAATTCATGTTTACGATGCTATAGTGAAATATTGTGGTTGATCGAACTAAATATGTGTTTGCATTACGGTCGCGAGTGCGTGTGATTCTTGCGATTTTACTATACTGGTAATGATTTTTTTTACATCGTCCAGATGATGAAGAATGAAACGGTTTTGAAACGTCGGTTATCATGTAAACCAATTCAACGCGGCAACTCCAAAAAAACGTTTTAAACTAATGAGTTTAGATAACGTTTTCTGAAAGTAATAGAATCGAGGTTATATTATAAAAAAATATAGTTTTATCTAAAAATATTATGCATTTTAATATTTATCTTAATTAAATATTATATTGTAATGTTTCAACATACAATATAAAAATATTATGAATAGGGTTCTAAATATCCTATAGCTCCGCATAAAAAAATCCCCGGAATTTTGAATAACAAGCCCATACGATTAATAAACCTTGTTTTTTTGTACTGTCATAATATAGGTATTTACTCACACATCAGTCACAATTAATGATAATTATAATAACGAAAGGACAATTTATACAACGCCGTTTAGACACCAAACTCTCCGCAAGGGCACCCAACTCGAGACTAAAACTTACTTACTAGTGCCAAGCAACATTATTGATATACCGATTTTAACCTATCCCTTCCTGTGCTAAAAAAATCCGCTCGTTCCGGTGTTGTGTATTCAATACACATGTAAAAATAAGCGATTTAAAACCGGGAAAATAAGAATATTCATAGCCAATCGCTTAAATTAATTAAATTTGAAGTCAAAAGTGATAATAATTGAAATTTAATTGCTGAAAACATGAAAAAAAACATCGGACGACGTTCACAAAACGGGCGAAGAGACCACCTCTATTGAATGCCCGAGAGCTACTGAAGCGAGCGAACTGAGATTCCCATATACCGAAGTAGAGTGAGAGTAAGATGTGAATAGCGTCGCAACCTCACCCATAGCAGTTTTTTAGAATAAATATACCTAAGTCACACACTGGCACACGTTTGATTGTATTGGAGAATTTATTCTCGATTTTCACAAAATATCTCTGATGTTGCCGATAAGTGCTAATTATTATAAATATTATTTTTTTCATTCAATGCTTAAATGTATTACGGAGGAATACCTAAAATCTGAACACAGTGTTTATTATAATATATTTATAGAGATATTAAAGTTTTTAGAAGCAATGTGTACTAGTTAAACATCACAGGGAAGGAAGGGTAAAGGGGTTCATTAAACTGTTTTAAATACATTAAAATATAAAGCTCGCTTATTGTGAAGATTTATAACAATTTATCTTTCTACGCAATGACACATGTTTGTTGTTAAAAAAATACGTTTAACAGATATTTAACTTCATAGAAAATATTCATGCAATATCTCTAATAATACTCTCATGCAAGATCTTTTAAACTAACATAAATTAGGTAGTTTAGGTTGTAGTTGAGTCTTGTTTGTGCTCCCCTGATGATGAGGTGAAAGTCTTGAAACCGGTAGGGTTATGCCGTTAAAAAAAGTGGAATAAACAGTGTTTGATAAAACAAATTACAATAAATTCATACAAGTTGAGTTTAAGATACTCGTTAGAAGGTGGTGGCTATGGTTAGGTGGCACTTCCACGCATCTTCGAATAAACACCATATTCGGTAAGAAAACTAACCAAGGAAAGACGAACTACCGTTAGTAAAACATTCGGCTTTAGGTGTAGTATATTTAAGTACATGTATCATATGTAATGTTCACATAACATAATTTTTTTAAGATTTCTCAAATAGTATTGTAATCAAGAGCTTCCTAAAGCTGTGCACGCCACCCGCATCTGTAATATTGAGCGAAAGACCATACCACGCCACAGGACAAGCAATGGCTAAACTCGATCATAATACCCTATTGAATCGATTTGGAACAATCATTTTATTAATTCGTATGAATTTTTTAATAGCGTTTTTTTTCTTCTAAATAATATACAATATTATTCTTTTACTGTATTTCTTGTGCCACCTGATTATTTATTTAACATTAGACATAGATAATTAATTGTTCTTTTCATTAATTAACTTCATTGAGCCGACATTTTCATTTAAAAATGAACGCTTGTTATTATATGAATTAAATCCAATAATTTGAAAGTTGATGGAGTAATGTGCAATGCCGCAAATAAATAATATTTATAGGATAGTCTGTTTGATCTTTGTTAAGACGTTACTTCCCAGAGCTCCCACGCGCATTTACCAGCACGCTTCAGTTATTATTTCTAACCGATATTTTTAAAGTGCGTTTATTTTTTAATTATATCTATATATAAAATGTAATATGGCTGACCCCTCTGCCGCCTTTATTTGTATTACACATTTGTGAGAGTGGTATTTTGGTTGCGTGATGTATTATGTATATATACACCGAATGGCTACTTCGGACGGAGTTTTGTTTATGCATTTTGTATCAGGAATTAAAGACAATTCTCCCCTCCTTTTTGAAAAAAAAAAAACATTTTTTAATTGTTTTTAAACGTGCATTCACACACTACATATAACGACCTCCATAGCTTAGTTGGTAAGACATATGCCCTCCAGTCTGGAGATTACGAGTTCGATTCTCGTTGCGACCTAGAATTTTTTTAAAAAGGATTTTAGTCTAGATTTCACTCAAAGAATGTTTAACACTTCCTGTCCTGTGATGTGTAACTAGTACACATTGCTTTTAAAAACTTTAATATCTTTATAAATATAATAAATACTGTGTTCAGATTTTAGGTATTCCTCCGTAATACATTTACGATTTGAATGAAAAAATATATATTTATAATAATTAACAGTTATCGGCCACATCAGATATATTTTGTGAAAATCGGGAATAAATTCACCAATACAATCAAACGTGTGCCAGCGTGTGACGTAGGTATATTCATTCTAAAAAAACCGCTATGGGTGAGGAAGCGACGCTATTCACGACTCTCACTCTACTTCGGTATATGGGAACGCAAGAAATATAATCTCAGTTCGCTCGCTTCTCTCGCTCAGTAGCTCGTGGGCTTTCGTTCGAGGTGGTCGCATCACCCATTTTGTGAACGTCAGCCGATGTTTTTTTTCATGTTATCAGCAATTAAATTTCAATTATTATCACTTTTGACTTGAAATTTAATTAATTTAAGCGATTGGCTATGAATATTCTTATTTTCCCGGTTTTAAATGGTTTATTTTTACCTGTGTATTGAATACACAACACCGGAACGGGCTTATTTTTTTAGCACAGGGAGGGAAAGGTTAAAATCGGTATATCAATAATGTTGCTTGGCACTAGTAAGTAGGTTTTAGTTTCGAGTTGAGTGCCCTTGTGGGGAGTTTGCTGTCTAAACGGCGTTGTATTAATTGTACTTTCGTTATTATAATAATTATTAATTGTGACTGATGTGTGTGTAAATACCTATATTATGACAGTACAAAAAATGTATGCTACAGTATGAATATTCTTATTTTTCCGGTTTTAAATAGCTAATTTTTACATGTGTATTGAATACACAACACCGGAACGCGCGGATTTTTTTAGCACAGGAAGGGAAAGGTTAACATCTTCTTGGATCGTTGTAAAAGATTGATGCATGGTAATAAGCCAGCCATGTTGTACTGTACACAACTAAAGTTAAATACAATATATACCATACATGATATACCAAAAATTTGAAAATGTTACATGTGTGTACAGCCACGTGATTTAAAATAATTGATGTTTTACATACTCTTAAATGCGTACATGGACGAGCTCCGTGGTCTAGTAAAAATTATGCATCTCTTCCGATCCGGGGATTCTGAGTTTATTCCCATTGGTACTCAGATTGTGTGTTTATTTCCATTGGTACTCAGATTGTGAGTGTATTCCCATTGGTACTCAGATTGTGAGTTTATTCTCATTGGTACTGCAATTGTGAGTTTATTCCCATTGGTACTCAGATTGTGAGTGTATTCCCATTGGTACTCAGATTGTGAGTTTATTCTCATTGGTACTGCAATTGTGAGTTTATTCCCATTGGTACTCAGATTTATAAAAAAGGTTTTAGGACGATTTTTACTTAAGTCTTAATTAACATGTCTCTGCCAATAATTCCGAAAATGAAAGTGTTCGATATCGAAAGACATGTTGATCCTTCAATCAGGCAGCGACGATTTGAGCAAAAGGCGAAAAAAGTTATTAATTATTTACGACGTTTTGAAGGAGTCTACAGTATCAATTGAACCATTTGTTGACAGTGAAGACAGTTAAGGACATCGAAGTGCAAGATAATTGGATGGAAATGGAGACAAAATGCGATTACTTCAAGAGGATAATTTGAAGTTATAAAAATATGAAGTGAGGAAAATATAAAACAAAAACAAACAAATTGATCACTCTATTTACTGTTTGGCATAGACTTAAATTTTAATTAAAATTACAATACTTCTATTACTGTTATATAATATTGGAATAATTAAACAATATGTTTTGTACACAAACTAAAAGAAAACAATCTTGACAACAGGAACAATTTCGTGTTGTGTTTTGGTTAAAAGGAATGTGTAAGTTTAATTTAAATTAATAATATATATTATTGTTATTTCCAATTATTAATGTGAGTAGAAAATGTTAGTTCACAAATGGCAAGGCACACGCATAGCAACTAATGAAATGTTCACCATCCCTAGAGTTAAAACCTCTTTTGCCCAAAGGCAATATCCTCCCATGACATACAATGGCGTGCCGAATTCAATAAAGGTAAAGGTGGGAAAACCATTAAGACAGTCGATCGGAGCGTGGTTGTTATTGCGACAGGATTTTGAGTACTTGGGCTTTCAGGATGAATGACGTGTGGAAAAGATTTGTGTGGGCTCGTGAGTGTGGGTTTCTTCTTGTTGTTTTAAATTTTGTTGTTTTTGTGTTTCTGTATGTATTTTATTTTTATTCTTATGATTGTGTGTGGTATGCATATTTTTGGTCTTTCTGGAGTGATGATGTGTGAGGAGTTTAATTTCGCATGATGTTTGCAGTTGTAATTGAGTGTCACTGTTTGTCAGGTTGATGAGAACGTGCAACGGGGTTTTTGTTTTTGTGTAATCAAAAATCGGAAAGAAGTATCGATTTATTTTTTCATGCTAAATATCCTCAGTGAGATACAGGCAAAAGCCTAGTTTACTGGGGATACGACAAATGAAAGGCAACAAACCTAGATCCATTAAAATTGTATGTCCAAATTAAATTACCTGTTGTTTTTTCACAAATTATGTATATTTCTTGTCATGTGTAATTATAAATAATAATAAATAAATAAAAAAAAAACAAATGAAAACAAAAATAGGTTGTCTTGTAATCGCATTTATTTTCATATATTAACTAAAGGTAGTATTCAAAAAAGGCTTTAATTCTCTTGTACACAGTATATAAAGGGTCTTTCGAGGTGAGCGGTTTTTTAAATTCTTGGATAAAACACAGATGACGTCGCGAACTTGCCTGGGTCTTGTGACTTGTGATGACGGAAGTATAATGTATGACATTTATAAAAATGGAGTCGTATTCAATTTGGTATAAACAAAATTTATACCAAATTGTCAGCATTTGCAATATAAATATGTCATAAAGGGTCTTTCAAATTGAGTAGTTTTTTTAATTTTTGCGTAAAACACAGATGTCGTTGTGAACTTGCCTGGGTCTTGTGACATTTGAGAAGTGTAATGTATGACATTAATAAAAATTGAGTCGTATACAATACAACAACGCGTTCAAATTGTTGAATTATTTTATGTATTGTAATCTCCGGAAACGGTGATGTTAATTGGCCGCCGAGATCATGTGATCTGACACTGTAAGACTATTTTCTCTGGGGTTACGTGAAAAGCCAGGACTAGAAAAATGACCTCCAATCGATTCCTGAGCTGAAGGACGAAATTATTCGCGTTATTGGTGAGTTAGAACCGCAATTATGTCAAAATGACATCGAAAATTTTGACGAAAGAGTGGACATCTGTGGAGCTGCTAGAGGTGGACATTGTTTTTTAGTGTTTAAATGTCATAAATATACTTCCATGACCACCATAATATAATAATATTATTAGTAATATATTATTAATAATATACTCAATCATTAATAATATGATCAATTCACCTCACGACTGTGCACAGTTACAACAGGACCTAGACTCCCTAGTCTCCTGGAGTGAGCAAAATCATCTTCTGTTCAACATTATTAAATGTGTCTGTGTATCTTATAGTCGATCGTTTTCACCAATCCACCATCAGTATACTATACAGGGAGTGGCACTAAACAGAGTTTCTGAATTCAAGGATTTGGGCGTAACCTTCGATGTCGGACTCACGTTCGTTAACCATGTCTCACGTTTGATATCGGACTGTTACAAACTACTCGGTTTTGTAATGAGAATATCAAGAGAATTTAACAGCACCGATATCCTCCGAAACTTATATAATTATCTAATTAGAACTAAATTAGAATATGCATCTACGGTTTGGGCTCCTCACCAGCTCAAATAAAAAAACAATATAGAACAAATACAAAAAAAAATCCTCAGATATCTATGGTACAGAACAAAGGGCGATTACCCAAAATATGCTCACCATGCCGAACTTCTCACGATGTGTAACTATAGAAGCCTTGAAACAAGAAGGCAAGAATCCATTGCGATATTCCTAATAAAGGTTTTCCAAGGTTCCTTTAACTGTCCCGCGATTCTAGAAGCACTAAGTTTATATGTACCCAATAAATATATCCGTGCAAGGAATCACCCTCTGTTCTACATACCAACTTACAGGACGAATATCATGGCTAAACACTCAGTCACGCGCGGTATAGAGATATTGAACCAACTGAATGACACTGTTGATATATTCACGGTACCGTGTGACAGTATGAGAAGAATCCTGGCTGATATTATTTCTAACGAATAAGCTAACGCTAGAAGCAAACCCTCTTTGTGTAACAGGAGAAATCCGTGCAAAGTGGATTAAAAAAAAATACTTAAAATTATATAATAATAAATAAATAATTATTTAAAAATAATTAATTTAATAATTAATAATGACATAAAAATATTAATATTAAAAAATATTTACTTAATATTATTAAGTGTATCATATTATTGTTAAAATTATTATTATTTATTTTTAAAAATTAGAGAAAGAATTTTGTATTTAATTAACAGAGATTTTCTTGAATTAAATTCCACATAACCATTTCCTAATCCTATAAAAAAATCGTTAGCAAATGGAAAAAAAGTAATGCATAAAATCAACTTTTCCTAGGAGCTAAGAAGTTTCACTTCTACCACGCGAGAGTCTCACGCATCTGTTTTATTTTTGTAATTCTCAAGTACTTTTTTTCGTACATAGTTAAAAAATGAACGGTTACGCCAAATCTAACTTATTTTATGCAATTGATAAGTCATGAAAATACGTATATTTTGCACATTGTATCACTTGAAAATATCATCAAATTATGTGATATTTTACTTTATAATTAATTAGCAGAGTTTTACTTGTGAAGTTAAACCATCCAAAAAGTTATATAACACATCGATCAATAAGTCCCGGGACTAACCAACAGATGGCGTCTGTCATAACAAATCCATACTATTCTCAGTTAGTACTAACCTTAAAAGTTACGTGTCAAATTTCATGACAATGTGTCATTGAGTTACAGTGGTTTTAGTGACGCTACTTTTGCTATTTTCAAAACAATGGAAAAAAACGAATTTCGTGTGTTGATAAAACATTGCTTTTTAATGGGAAAGAATACCGTTCAAACTCAGCGATGGCTTGAAAAGTGTAATCCGGGCTCTGCTCCGTCGAAAACAACCTTTTGTAGGTGGTATGCTGATTTCAAACGCGGTCGTACAGACACAAATGATGCTGAACGCTCTGGTCGTCCAAATGAGGCTGTTACACCAGAAAACTTAAAAAAATCCTCAAAATCGTGATGAAAAATCGCAAATAAAAGTTGCGTGAGATAGCTGACATCCTGAAGATATCATTTGGTAGTGTTTACACTATTTTGCATGAACATTTGGTCATGAAAAAGCTTTTTTCGAAATGGGTACCGCGTTTGCTCACAATGGAACAGAAACAACAACGCATCGATGATTCAGAGCGCTGTTTGGCACTGTTTACGCAAAATAAACAGGAGTTTTTGCATCGGTATGTGACAATGAATGAAACTTGGATCCACCACTATACTTCGGAATCAAATATATACAGTCAGCTGAGTGGAGTGGAAAGTCGTCCGAAGCGACCAAAAACTCAACAGCCGGCCGGGAAGGTTATGGCCTCCTTTTGAGATGCGCATGGTATAATATTCATAGATCACTTTGAAAAGGGAAAAACCGTCAATAGCAAATATCACATAGCGTTATTGGAGCGTTTGAAGGCAGAAATTGTAAAAAAACGGCCCCATATGAAAAAGAAAAAAGTTTTCTTTCACCAGGACAATGCACCGTGTTACAAGTCGATAGTAACGATGGAGAAATTGCATGAGCTGAACTTAGAATTGCTTCCGCACCCACCATATTCTCTATATTTGTCCCTCAGCGACTATTGGCTGTTTGCAGACCTCAAAAAGATGCTCCAGGGAAAGAGATTTGACTCCAATGAAGAAGTGATTGCCGAAACGAACGCCTATTTTGAAACCAAAGATAAATCGTTCTACACGGCTGGCATAGAAAAATTAGCAAAGCGTTGGAATGAATGTATTACTCTTGAAGGAGACTATGTTGATGAATAAAGAAGAATTTTGGCAAACAAATGTTGTTTTAGTAGTTAGTCCCGGGACTTATTGATCGATGTATTACATAAGGTATTTTTAAGGGATTGATTAAAAAAATAGTGAAGAAATTTTTTTTTTCTTAGTATACAAACCACCACCGTAGTCTACTTAATTAATTGTGTGCCTTCCAGCTCGGAGGTTCTGAATACGATTTCCAATGATACTGAGATTTAAAAAAAAAGTTCTTTGTCGTTTTCAATTAAGGTATAGAAATAAAGTAAACGATACCTTGAATCTATGAAAGATTACTACAACCCTAAAAGGATGACATGCTCCAAAAATATTTTGATCATAGTTTTGACTATGATATATGTTAACTCGTCCAATGCTGAGGACACGCCTGGCGTGTCCATGTGAACATCTGCTTCATGCTCAGAACACGCGCGGCGTGTCCATGCCTAAATATTGTTAGTGTATTACATCAGAATACAATATTGGTTCATTACTTCGAAAGAGTCCATCGCATTCGGACGTTTTCATAAATGTAGAATTTATTTTACTTCCGTGAATATTTCACGGGTTGAAACTAGTTTTTATTAATCAAATATATTGAGCACAGATCTGGTTGTCATGCATTTTGTCTCAGCAGTGAAAGAGTTAATGTATTTGTTTCAGATTTCAGACTGAGATTTGCAGACGATATCGTTATATTCTCACAAAACCCGAATAATCTTCAGCACCAACTGCAAGAATTGGCAGAGGTCAGCAAAGTAGTTGGTTTAAAAATGAATATGTCGAAAAACCAAATATATGATAAACGGCTTTGCTACCCCAAAACTAATAAACGTAGATGGAAAGCCGCTAGAACTTGTCCAGGAATATGTGTATCTGAGCCAACTTATTTCCTTTGTAGGTGGCATATCGGAGGAAATAGCACGTAGGACAAAACTAGCGTGGAACTCATTTAGACGTTTGAACAACATCTTCAAAAGTAATCTCCCAATATCCTTGAAGCGAAGGGTTTGCAACCAATGTATTCTTCCAGTACTTACGTATGGCTGCGAGACATGGACACTCACAGTAAAGAACACACAAAAGCTCCAGACCGCACAAAGGGGCATGGAGAGAATCATGTTGGGAGATACTAAAAGAGATCGTAAATGAAACACCTGGATTCGCAATATAACAAAGGTAGAAAACGTTATAAAGGTGTGCAAAAGAATGAAGTGGCAATGGGCCGGACACGTAACCAGAATGTCAGACTCCCGATGGACATCCGAAATAATCCAATGGTACCCATGACGCATAAAGAAGCCCAGAAGAAGATTGAAGGTACGCTGGATAGATGAAATCAGGAAGTATGGCAGCATCACATGGCATCAAGGAGCAAAAAACCGAACTATTTGGAGTCAACTTAGGGAGACCTTCATCCAGCAGTGGATCGACCCTGGTTGACAATGATGATGATTTGTTTCAGAATGGTTTCTACTTAAAGGTTCTTCTGGTTAATTGGCAGTAATCCCTGCCACATAGTTACATATGTGTATGCATCAGGTTGTGACATATAACGAAAGTGCAACACAATATATTTCTTTACTTTATAATAGATAAGTTTTCAATTGAAAATAATCTTACAAAGAATCGTAAGCTTACAAAGAATCGTTAATCTTCAAAAGGTTCATCTTGTTTGACGTTCCCACCGTATAGGGAAAAATATATTGTGAAAAGAAAATCTTTGAGGGAGTTACAAATTCTTAGTAAGACATTGATTTTCAAGCATTCCACAACCCCTTTGCCGGCAAAATACACTATTAAAATAGAGGGTACATATTTCTATACAAATTTGTTGTTAAGTTATTCTTTTTAAATAACAATTTTAAATAACCTTATTGTTTTCACAAGAAATTACACCTGACATCAAAATTCACATTTTTTTATTGGAAAATAAATTTGACAATATAATCCTATAGGGAAAATCTGTGTTTTTTTTTCGAATCGGAGATATCCAACATACTGAAAGGTAAATACATAAAATAAATTTTAATGTACATATGTCAGATAATTACTTTTATAATCATTCCATATATGCCACTTTTCTATTAATATATGTAATCTTTTTTTAAACACTCTTATAACAGAACAACCATTTTACTAAAACGTAAATTGAATTCATTATAGTTGCAAGCAATGGGAAATTAAAAGACATAAAAATTTAAAATGCACTTTATCGGGAATAAAGAACTAATTATGGTTCGTTCCTACTTTAAATACCCATTTTCAATTTATGGGGAAAATAATTAAACGTTATTGGGTCATGTTGAAGGGGGCTGTGGACAATGTTGCAGAAATATGTGCACTTATGGGAAAATTATGGGTATTCTTTTTTACATTGTTTTCAAAAGGTGATGGCACCCTTTAAAAAAAATCAACAATGTGGTGAAAATGGTGTATCAACGATGTAACAATTTTATATAAAATAAAAACAGACGCGTGAGACTCTCGCGTGGTAGAAGTGAAACTTCTTAGCTCCTAGTAAAAGTTGATTTTATGCATTGCTTTTTTTCCATTTGTTAACGATTTTTATTACCTTTTTTATGATTAGAAAATTTAATTCAAGAAAATCTCTCTTAATTAAATAAAAAATAGTTAAGTGGAATTTAATTCAAGAAAATCTCTTTCAAAAAAATTTAAAAAAAGGTGAAAAGTGAGAAGCCTTTATATTAGAACGATATGCATTACGAGTTTAATGGGTGTGGCGGAAGCTTGATATGCGTTATAGGGCAGAATGAAGTGGTGATCTGTTCTTTTTGCATACCCCATTAAAGACATTGCGTGATGGTGATGATGTCATACTCCATTTTTAGCTACGAGTTAAAGTAAAAAATTGACTTATTGTTATTTTGTGCTTGAATACATGATCAAATGAAAAGGAAGAGTGAAAAGCCTTCTTAATAGGAGAGTATGCATGATGAGATGTATGGACGTGGGAGAAGCTAAATATGTGTTCAAGAGTAGAATAAAATGAAATATTTCATATCTAGCTACGTTACACTTTAATATGTGACTTTTTCGTATCATATGCATACATACAAACATGATAATAATATTCAAATTCTAAATAAAGGAAGCGTATGGACGTGGCAGATGCGATAGATGTACTATATGTTATGTTAGATTTTTTTTTTTTTTTTTATTTACATATGACAAGAAATATACATAATTTGCGAAAAAAATAACAGGTAATTTAATTTGGATATACAATTTTTATGGATCTGGATTGGTTGCCTTTCATTTGGCGTGTCCCCAGTAAACTAGGTTTTTGCCTGTACTATATCTCACTGAGTAGAAAAAATAAATCGATACTTCTTTCCGATTTTCGATTCCACAAAAACAAAACCCCGTTGCACATTCTCATAAACCTGACAAACAGTGACACTCAAATCAAACTCCTCACACATCATCACTCCAAAAAGACCAAAAATGTTGATTCCATAATATACCGCACACAATTATAAAAATAAAAACAAAAATATACAGAAATACAAATATAAAACAACAAAATTAAAACAACAAAAAGAAACCCACAGTCAAGTGCTCACACAAACCTTTTCCACACTCGATTCATCGTGAAAGCCCAAGTACTCAAACTCTTATCGCAGAATGAACTCAATATTTGTTTTTTTTTTCTGCATATCCCAATGAATATATGATGTGATTAAATATTTCTTCTCCAGTCATGAGTTCCGTTTAAAAATGTGACTTACTCGTATCATATGCAAAGATATATACATATGTAATGTGAACATTTGTCTTTCTACCTTTGTTATTGTTTATCATTGTACTCGTATAACATATTGTACACCCACACACATTTAAAGTCCTTAAGTTGAATTAAAATTCAATTAAAACAGTCGCAACTGCTTTCTCAGAGAAGTGAGCCGAACACCCACGCTCGTCTTTCTACGAGAAGCACGGCGCAAGGGCTGTCAAAATAGAAGATAACTCAAGTTTTTTTTTTAATACTTTTAAGTGTATATTTCATTTTTAATTACAAAATAGTCCATTTAATTACAACCCACGCAAGAACGCTAAAATACTTAATTATTCAAATCAGGGTTTTGCAACCTTTTTTGAGACATCACCTCTACTTGAAGCATTTTTGGATAACACAAATGTTACACAATCAAAATCAACTATATAACAAGATAACATGCTTTTTGGGCATTTGTAAGATATCTTTTTGATCTCTGTAGTTCCATTATACGTGAATCTACGAAAATATTAAAAAAGAAAGGTGACATAAAATATCCTTGGTTTACCTCTTTATTAATATTAAACCATTCAGTCAAGGCACCATTCACTCTAATACATCAAACAAAGAGGGTGACATAACATATCCTTGATTTACCACTTTTTTAACATTTCCCTTTCTGTGCTAAAAAAAACGGCCCGTTCTGGTTTTATGTGTTCAATACACATCGATACACATGTAAAAATGAGCGATTTAAAATCGAAAAAAATAGAATATTCATAGCAAAACGCTTAAATTAATTAAATTTGAAATCAAAAGTGGTAATAATTAAAATTTAATTGATGAAAACATGAAAAAAAAAAAAACATCGGCCAACGTTCACAAAACGGGCGAAGCGACCACCTCTACTATACCGAAAGGCGCGGACCTACTGAACGAGAGAAACGAGCGAACTGAGATTCTATTTTTTGCGTTCCCTTATATCGAAGTAGAGCGAGAGTGAGACGTGAATAACGTCGCTTCGTCACCCATAGCGGTTTTTTAGAATGAATATACCTACGTCACACACTGGCACACGTTTGATTGTATTGGTCAATTTACTCCCGATTTTCAAAAAATATCTTTGATGTGGCCGATAAGTGCTAATTATTCTTAATATTATTTTTTTCATTCAATGCGTAAATGTATTACGGAGGAACACCTAAAATCTGAACACAGTAGGTATTTATTATATTTATAGATATTAAAGTTTTAAGAAGCAATGTGTACTAGTTTCACATCACAGGACAGGAAGGGTTAATATTAATTCACTCAGTGAAGGCACAATTTATTCTGATACATGAAACAAAAAGAGTGACATAAAAAAGCAAAAATTTAAACGGGCACATATGTAACTAAGAAAGTGTGGGGGTGAGCGAATGATCGAGTGACTGAAACAGTCATTCAACAAATGTTGAGAATCTGACAGTAGAATCCATAGTCATTGTGATAGAAAAGTGTCCAAGGAGAAGTAAATGTGATATATAGGTGAGCATTACAAAAAAATTGAAAGTTGAGGAATTCTGCTATATGGATAGTATTTTCTTTGATGCTAGAAGTTAAGAGGGATATCAAACGGTGTGTAACGATAGGAAACAAAGTCAATGAGGCACCAAAACATATCAAGACGCGATAAAAGTTTGTGATCAGCTATTTATAAGTCAGAGAAAAACATTAATTCATATGTAAAATAGTCTAAGAGTTAATTCAATCTGGAAGTGAATACACTAGAAAGCGAACCTGGGACACCCACTTGTTTAACGTAAATGCAAACCATCAGATCATAGCCACCTACTTTAAACATGTAAACATTACAAAAAGTTTGTCAAAATATTTTATTAGTTTTTGGAAATTCTTTTTTTATTAAAAATTAAACTCTTTAAACATAAAGAGAATTTTTAAGGTAACGACTTATTGATAAAATAATTTGTTGAAAGTTGTTAAAAAGTGGTAAGTAATTTAAATGTATTAAGTGTTAACATAAGTTGTGTCCGTTTTTTTTTAAATTTAAATATGAGCACCAAAAGTAAAACAAAATGGTAAAGGTTATACGTCATTCGAAAAAAAAATTCTGCTCTCAATATTATTTTATTTGATTACAAACCTTCAAAATAGAATGTCAAGTAGACGAAAGTGAGCTTTTTCGACACCTTCTTCTATTCGCGTTCAATCGAGGAAATAAAGCTGCCAAAGCTGCTCGTGATATTTGCGAAGTGTACGTGAAGATGCTATGAATGAAAGAACAGCTCGTCGATGGTTTTTGCGTTTCAAAGACGGTAATTTCGACCTGAAAGACATGGAGCGTTCCAGACGATTAGTGGACTTCGATGAGGACCGCTTAAACCATATTATTCATGAAAATCCCTTTCAAACCACCGTAGAATTGGCTGAGCAGATGAATTGTAGTCACATGACTGTATACCGCCATCTTAAATTAATGGGAAAAGTCCAGAAGTTCGGCCCTCGGGTTCCACATGCTTTGAATAAAAACAACAAAAATCAACGTTCGACAATTGATATTGTTCGACAATCGATTGAACGCGAACAGAAGGAGGTGTCGAAAATGCTCACTTTCGTCTACTTGACATTCCATTTTGAAGACTTGTAATCAAATAAAATAATATATGTAACGTAAAAGCAAACACAATATCTTGTAGAGCAGAAAATTTTCTTTCGAATGACATATAACCTTTACCATTTAGTTTCACTTTTGGTGCTGAATTTTAATTTGAAAAAAAAAAAACGGACACAACTTATGTTAACACCCAATATATGTATATGTTATATAAATGTTTATGATTATGTGCGGTATATTGTGGGGTGAATGTTTTGGTCTGTCTGGAGTGATGAATTGTGATGAGTTTGATTTCGTGTGATGTATACATAAGGAAATGAGTGTCACTGTTTGTCAGGTTGATGAGAATGTGCAACGGGGTTTTGCATAATAAAAAATCGGAAAGAAGTATCGATTTATGTTTTCATGCTATATGTCCTCAGTGAGATACAGGCAAAAGCCTAGTTTACTGGGGACATGACAAATGAAAGGAAACAACCACAGATTCATTAAAATAGTTTGTCCAAATTAAATTACCTGTTGTTTTTTCGCAAATTATGTATATTTCTTGTCATGTGAAAAATAAAAAAATAAAATTAATATGTGTAATTTTGTGCAATTTGTGTAATATTGTGTAATATGTGTTTGATATGTGTAATATGTGTAATATGTGTTTGATATGTGTTTGATATGTGTAATATGTGTTTGATATGTGTTTGATATGTGTAATATGTGTTTGATATGTGTTTGTTAAAATAAAGTGAATGTTTTAATATTTTCTTTCCTTAATGGAATTATTTAATTTTTTTACTTTTCCAAATGGAGTATTTATAAAAATAGGAAAGCCATATTTATTATTATCAATTTCGTACCTATTATTTAATGAAGTTATCATTTGTTGTTCCCAAGTCTGAGCGTCATGAAAATCTTTATCTTGTGTTTGCAGCCCGGAACAACTAAGTAAAACTTCACCTAAACTATTCTCCAAGTTCTAAAGCAGAGTGCAGAGTGTTCCAATGCTGCCTTTGCAAAGTATTTTTCATTAGAAGATCCGTTGTGTTGTTATGAGTTTTAAACTTTTCCGTAGTATGAACGTATCGATTCAGGATGAGCAATAATTGAAAACTTGAAGACATGGGTATAACCGTTGAAGTGTATAGCATTTGAATTAAGGATTGATCAGAGATGAGAATCGACCTCCATATAAGTATGGTTATATTCAACCAATGTCACATCTGATGGTATGTCCACTGTACCCCGTATGCTGTTGGAAAGAACACCTGCAGAGGGGAAGACCCAATGCCACAGTAGTTGCATATTTTTGGACTGATAGCATATTTAATTTATATTTATTATTTTTAACAATTATTTAAATATTTTGCTTCCTTTATCAATAATTACAATTCTTAACAATCTCAATTCTCCTTCAGACCTTCTACGATTAATATTGCATAAAGTATTTTGCTTCCTGCCTTGACAATTACAATTTTTAAAAATCCCAATTATCCTCTATATCAGTGCTTCCCAAATTGGGAGCCGCGGGATTTCTCGTGGGGCTCGCGAAAATATTCAGTTCAAAGTACAAATATTCATGTGAGTATTAAATTGTTTCATGTGAGTATAGTTTTTATTTAAAAAAAAAGTTTTTAAGCAAGTTCCTATAATTTTGTGTTGAATATAAATATGTGTATTTTAATTGTAATAATTATTGCCAAATAAATCTTCAACTATAAAAAAAATGTTTTTTTGGAGGGGGGGTGGGAATTAATTTCTTCAGATTTAGGGGGCCGTTACATGAAAGTAATTGGAAAGCACTGGTCTTTTTCTTATACAATTGATATCAAGTAAAGTATTCTATCCCAACTGCTTCCTATCCCAACAATTCCAATTATAAAAAATCAAATCATCTCATATATTCTTTGATTGATCTCGAGTCAAGTATTCTGCTTCTTGCCTTTCTTTAGAATGTCAGCCATTTCTTCCTCATTTGGCTGCAATGAGATTGGTATCGCCAGCACACCTAAAATTCGAGATCTTCCTTCCAACTACAGATATTTCTCTATCCCAATCTTCAAGAGCTATCCTCATTATGAGTTCACCGGAATAGATGACATACTTATTTCAAGCATGATGTGCCAAGCATGATGTGCCAAGCAAGATGTACTATAGTAGCGACAGGTAAATACAGCACATACACACCATCACGTCGCTACCCTATCGGGGTATTTGAGTAAGCCGAAAAGAGTGCCAGACTTTTTTATCGCGAAGCACATCTTTCCCCTCTTCTACATCCATTCACCTTCTCATACAGGTGCTACAATTCCTCTGACTTTACATTTCCATCTTTCAAAATATCGTTTACTTGATCCGACCATATTTATCTTGGTATATCTCTACCACGTCTTACATTGACATTGTCACTGTTTTGTAAAGCTACGGTTTCCTAAGAAAGCGGGTTCGTTATATAGCGCACGTAACATGACGTGATGCTGGCGCACCGCCAGACGGCAGAAATGAGCACCCACAACTGTCAGTTGGAAACGTCAAACTGACGGCTCTCGATATTATTCCACATGTTTTGGGCTCCACACTCTCGATATTATTCCACATTTTCGGCTCTCGATATTATTTTCAACTGGGCTTTTCTATCGTATTTGCTCTTCACATTATATAAGGCTTCATTATTTCTTACAAAATCAATCAATATTTCGTAATCTTCGCTGGTCCAAATTAAATTACGTTTGCGTCGCATCCGTCTGGCGCGCCGCCAGACGGCAGAAATGAGAACCCACAACTGTCAGTTGGAAACTTCAAATCTGATTCCAAATATTTTGTTTAAACTGGGCTTTTCTATAGTCTTTGCTCTTCACATTATATAAACATTCATTATTTCTTACAAAATCAATCAATATTTCGTCATTTTTGCTGGTCCAAATTACGTTTGTACTCATTTTAAAACGGTGTCCGCTACACGGGAAAAATCGTTCCACGACTGTTTGCTCCGCTATCACGGCCGTCTTGCGCAAATGTCAGCATTGCCATTTGACATTACACTCACAACCAACGCACTCTAGGAAGCCAATGCCATTGGTTTGCATAGACAATGTTTTGTTACGTGCGCTATATAACGACACAACCAACGCTCCCTAGGAAACCACGTCTTATGTTTTGCATAGACCATGTTTTGTTACGTGCGCTATATTACGACACCACTTTCTTAGGAAACCAAAGCTTTAGTCTGTGTTGTTAATCTTTCTTCATTCATTCGTTTCATGGATCCAAACCACTTCAGCGCGCTCTTCATCATCTTAGTCAACACATCAGTTTTAAGTTCACACTCATCCCTTCTCACTTTATACCGTATTCTGTGATACATAGTCAATACACGTGTTCTTCTACCATAAGGCCACACATTTCTACGTTGTTTATTTAGCTTTTTTAAGTCTTGTTCTACGTCAATGTTTCACTCACATATATTATAGTAAAGTGAATAAGGTAATATGTGAAAAAAAATTGTCCATGAAACTGAAAGGAAAACATAGCAAAGTTCATTAGACCATTTTTTGTATGGAGTTGAGTGCTTGCCAATAACTAAATCCCATGAAAATTCAGTGGTATGAACATGTATGAAGGAAACCAACTGGATATATGGAATCAGGCAATGAAAATGAAAGTTTCTGTAAGTAGAGAAAGGTCAGTCATACAAACAAGTGATAGAAGAATAGTATCAATCAAGAAATGACTGATCCAAACTTACCTTGATAGATAGAAAGGCGAATCAATAGGCAAATTACAAATCAATGAGAAAATGCGAAGCTGATGATGAAGTGTGCTTTAAGGGTTGGATGTTTTTTGCATAAACATTTTCAAATATGAATTATTTGTCGGGTTTCTGGTTACAATATTTGCCTGGCGCGCTAATTGCCAATATCGTTCATAGAATTGATGTTTACCTTTTCAAGTGTCGGAAAAAATTGTTTGTTAATTTGTACGGAAACTGAATTATAAAGATAATATTTAAAAAAAAAAAAGCTCTCTGGCAAATTGATTGATAGCACTAGATTTTTTTTTACTTCTTTTTTTACAACCAATTTATTGACACTTTCATGTTTTGTTAACTGAAGTGTACTTTGATAAATTCTGTTAAATATTTCTATGAATTTGTTTGTCAAATATGTTAGTTTTACCGCTATAACTCTTACAGGCTAAGTGGTCCACGTTATGTACCACCTTTTTTTGACGCAGTACTACACAATGGTACACGCAATGTACCACTTATTAAACCTCTCTCTATTGCTGCATGAACGCTCAGATTATGTACCACTTCGTATAATATAATACTTATGACTCATATCCGCACAGCTGCAGGTCTGGTCCTGTTCAAATTCATTTAGCTTCTAATATTATTGACAGTTAGTTGTTCTTGGTGTGCCGGCTTGTGCGTATAAAAGAAAACGTCATATATTTGTATTAATTTTTAATAAAAAATTGTTTTGTTGTGATAAAATTGGTTTCCGTAATTGTGGTCACTTTATATTTAGGTTAAAAATTAATTTTACTTGGATGTATTTCGGCATTATTTGGTGGTACATTAGAAGTACCAGTGGAAATATGGTCTAGTGGTACATAAGTTGTACCACCTCACCAGGAGTTCCTTGATCTGCCGAGGAAGTGGAAATATGTTAATTTAGCATTTGTATGTATCATTTTTCAAACACATTAAAAAAAATGAGAAACTTGACTTTTTATTTTTTGTGCAGCCTGACTAAGCGATATGAAAATATTTTCACAAAATAATAAATCCTTAAAATATTGCCAGTAATTTTGTTTATTGACTTCCTTTCTTAAAGTATGGCTAAGAAATGTTGACTGCCAATAAAACTAAAAAGAAATGTTGACTGCCAATAAAACTAAAAAGACCCGATCAAAATCAAAATAACCTGTCTCAGTACCTGTCTTGTCTTTGAGGAATTCCGATTATTGAGAAGTTTTTTTACTAAAATGGCTATATCTTAGTAAATATTAAGAATATTATAATGAAACTTCGTATGCTTATATAAAATACTTTATTAATTTAGTTTAGAATGTTATTTCTGGCAACATCCCCATTTGAGGAGAGCTACTCGTATAGTATGTCACACTACTTGCATATGTACCGGGTTTCACTTCTCTGCTTGCAGGTACTTAAAGAGGTGTTCTACTTTAGGGGGCGTGAATTTCAGGCGTTTTTTCAGACTAATTAAAAAAAATGGAAAAGAGAATTCATTCAACAGTAAAAATGTCAGTAAAGTTAAAAGGAAAAGTATACCAAACGATTGTCAGACCCGCACTCCTCTATGACTCCGAATGCTGGACGATGTATAACTCTTGCTCTAGGCAACTAGAAACTGCTAAAATTCGCATGCTAAGATGGTCAGCTGGTGTGTCCCTAAGAGACAAAATAAAAAACTCACGCATTCGTGGAAGCCTAGGTGTTACAGACATCAATAGCAAGATGGTGGAGAGTCGGATGGATTGAGATGGTTTGGTCACGTTGGACGCAGAGCACCCGATCACATTGTGAACCAGACAATCTCCATGGATCTTCCTCGAATAACAACCAGAGGAAAACCAAAGAATTCATGGGTGGTGCAAAAAGATAACCTGATGCAGAGGCACGGCCTGGGGGACGTAGTCCGGGACAGAAGAGCATACAACCTGAGGACGAGAAGAGCTGACCCCAACAGTCTTTGCAGACAGTGAGTTGGGATGGAGCCAGGGAGAAGAAGAAGATTCAACAAGGTCTTGCTCTCATGAACGCAGTTGGTGAATACGGTACTGAAAATAATCTTAATTCATAATGCCGTAAATAATTGTCCGGCATATTGATAAAAAAATGGTGAATCAAATCAGGGATTGTTTTTTTCCCGTTAGTAATTTGCATATAACATAAATAAAAATGTGCGCAGATCGCTTCTTACGCTTAAGGAATAATACCCAAGCATAATATTGTCGTGTAGATGACTGAGCATCGTCACTCTTATAATAGCCCCTGATGACTCCTGTCCTTCCATTCCTGACATCCGAGACTCGAAGGGCTGCTGTTAAGTGTTGTCTTGTTGCATTTCTTACTTGGTCAGTCCAACTTATCGGGATTCGTCCTCTTGTGCGTCGTCGTGCGTAGCCATAATAAAATGAGAAGCGTATTCTGCGATGATAATCTAAACTTGAAACTTCGACAACGTTTAGTCAAATGCTACGTTTGGTCAGTGTTATTACATAGAGTGGAATCATGGACCCTCAAAGTTGGTAGTATGAACCGACTGGAAGCATTCGAAATGTGGATGCACCGGAGAATGCTACGGATACCCTGGACAGATATGGTCAGCAACACGAGGGTTCTTCAAAGAGCCAAATTTGATAGAGAGTTGCTGACTATAGTTCGGAAAATGTAGAATGAGTCCTGTGACAGCTCACAAATTTGCCCCAATACAACCTTATGCAATGTATTTACTTAAATAACTGGCTATTTATTAGAATTGAGGCTTATATTAAAGTTGATAAAATGATTAAAATTACTGAACATCGTTACAAGGTTGTATTGGGGCAAATTTTTGAGCTGTCACAGGACTCATCCTACATTTTCTGAACCATAATATTAAAATCCGAAAGATGTCCTACTTGGGTCATGTAATTAGAGGAGCAAAGTACAAATTACTGCACCTGATCATCCAAGGCAAAATAGAAGGCCGAAGAGGTGTTGACAGGAGGCAAATCTCCTGGCTCCGCAATATACGTGATTGGACATACCGGGCGTTGGAGATCTTTTTCGGGCTGTCGGGGGACAAAGATATTGTATATTACAATATCGATGTATACATTATAACCTAGCGAGCTTAAAAACGTTAAAAGGAAAACCAGACTGAAATATTGTAGTTCGGAAATTCTAGGATGAGTCCTGTGACAGCTCACAAATTTGCCCCGATACAACCTTATGTAATGTATTTACCTAAATAACTTGCTATTTATTAGAATTGAGGCTTATATTAAAGTTGATAAAATGATTAAAATTACTGAACATCGTTACAAGGTTGTATTGGGGCAAATTTTTGAGCTGTCACAGGACTCATCCTACATTTTCTGAACCATAATATTAAAATCCGAAAGATGTCCTACTTGGGTCATGTAATTAGAGGAGCAAAGTACAAATTACTGCACCTGATCATCCAAGGCAAAATAGAAGGCCGAAGAGGTGTTGACAGGAGGCAAATCTCCTGGCTCCGCAATATACGTGATTGGACATACCGGGCGTTGGAGATCTTTTTCGGGCTGTCGGGGGACAAAGATATTGTATATTACAATATCGATGTATACATTATAACCTAGCGAGCTTAAAAACGTTAAAAGGAAAACCAGACTGAAATATTGTAGTTCGGAAATTCTAGGATGTGTCCTGTGACAGCTCACAAATTTGCCCCGATACAACCTTATGTAATGTATTTACCTAAATAACTTGCTATAGTATTTATTAGAATTGAGGCATTATATTAAAGTTGATAAAATAATTACAATAAATTTCAGTACTATAATGATTATCGTTACAGTGTAGAATTAACACATATTTGCCTAATAAATTGGCTATGCGGAATACGGTGATGTATTATGTAAGGATTTATCTATTCTCGTATGCAAAAAAAAAATAGAGAACCATTATTAAGCTTGTTTGCATTTATTTGTATGCAATATCCCTCCAGCCCTAAAATTCCGATATTCAATAGCGCTCACAGAGCAACTATCTATTCTAAACACTCATCTATGGTTAAGCTGCTCATGTTATGGAATCAAAAGGGTCATTTATAAACCATTTTAAGCCCCGTAATTCACTCCAATCAGCTTTGAAAATGTATTGTAGTGGTTCGTCGGACCATTGAACAGGCTTTTGTTAAATTATTATCAAAACAATGTGTTTGTCTGCTAACAAACAGTGTGTCGATTTTGAATATCGATTTTTTTTTATTAATAAAGCGCGATCTATACAAGTATATCAAAATCTTCTTTATTTTTTTATGAGTGTCTCGTCACTTAATGACGAAGAAGGAACTGGCCAAAAGGACTCCTCTGGTGACAACACGCCAGAGTGTGAAAAAAATAGATGCGACGACCGACATAGCGATATATCCAGATGCTCTCTTTAGACGGAGGCTCCATTCCACTTGAAGAGAGCTTCGGAATAGGAGGTAGAAACTTATAAAGCAGGGATTAATACAATTAACGGAATAACAAAGTAATTCATTGTTAAATTATTTAACAATTTTTTTGTTGAATCAATAAAAATACGAGTGTATACAAATTGTTCTTAACAATGTCGAGCCAGGAGATTCTTAGCACTCCTGACCCATTAAAGGTTCGCTGGGGACTCGGGACCGTGGCTTGATTTCTCTCCGTAGTGATTTCGTGGGGAGAGATACCCAGAGTGGTTTCCCCTTATCTTCTCTGAAGGATTTTCTGTTGGGGTTACCTTCCCTTAGCTGGGTGGATGTAGTTTTATTGCGTTGAAAACTAGCCATTCGTTCACTCCCTATCTGCTATGACACTGATGGAAATGTTAGTGGTCACATTGCCCGGGGTTCGCGGGGCCTGAGAGACCACTCGTGGACGCTAGAGAGTTGGACTTGGTAGTAGTGTTACTGGTGACATTGCAACGTGGTGCATTATGACATTTTGTAGAAGTATACTTTCCAGCCAAACATACTCTATCGTAGCCCTACTACCCATTGGAACCCCAATGGGTAGTAGAGCTACGATGGCAAAGGCAAATCTTCTGGCTCCGCAATATACGTGCTTGGACTGGCATAAAGGGGTGTTGGAGATCTTTTTCGGGCTGCCGAGGATAAATATATCTACTCTCAAGTGATATTCAACGTTGGGGGGACCTGATATGACACTGAGAAGAAGAAGATACAAATTGACACTTCTGCAGGTATCACCATTATTGTGACACCTGCAGAAGAAACGATATATATTTTTGAGTGCTGCAAATTAATTTTTTTTAGTTACATATACGAGCATACTATCATGCTATTTCCCCTGCTAGGCTTGGCATAGATGACACATAACCAGACTTTCCTATTTCATTACACATATATCGCCTCTTTCAAATCCATACACCTTCCTTCTCATACAGCTCTTCTTTTTATTCTCATATTTCTTTCTTTCAAAATACTATTTATTTGATTCAGTTCAGTTCGATCTCACCACCGCCCATTCCATTATAAGGAGTCCCTATTATAAGGAGCCCATTCCATTATAAGGAGTACCACCGCCCATCCCATTCTACCGCCCATTCCATTAGACGACTCACCTCCGCCCATTCCATTATAGGGAGTCCCAATCCAGCACAATCTACACAAGAAGATCGAAATCTTCATTATTATTGTATCAACTTGACGTTCTCACCACCGCCCATTCCATTATACCACCCATTTCATTAGACGACTCACCACCGCCAATTACATTATAGGGAAGTCTCAATCGAGCACAATCTACACAAGAAGATCGAAATCTTAATTATTCTTGTATGAAATTGACGTTCTTACCACCGCCCATCCCATTCTACCGCCCATTCCATTAGACGACTCACCTCCGCCCATTCCATTATAGGGAGTCCCAATCCAGCACAATCTACACAAGAAGATCGAAATCTTCATTATTATTGTATCAACTTGACGTTCTCACCACCGCCCATTCCATTATACCACCCATTTCATTAGACGACTCACCACCGCCAATTACATTATAGGGAAGTCTCAATCGAGCACAATCTACACAAGAAGATCGAAATCTTCATTATTATTGTATCAACTTGACGTTCTCACCACCGCCCATTCCATTATACCACCCATTCCATTAGACGACTCACCACCGCCAATTACATTATAGGGAAGTCTCAATCGAGCACAATCTACACAAGAAGATCGAAATCTTCATTATTATTGTATCAACTTGACGTTCTCACCACCGCCCATTCCATTATACCACCCATTTCATTAGACGACTCACTACCGCCCATTCCATTATAGGGAAGTCCCAATCGAGCACAATCTACACAAAAAGATCGAAATCTTCATTATTCTTGTATGAACCTAACGTCAAGTAGTGACGTACCATAAAAGGGGCTGCTCGAAAGGACTTCTCCAGTGACAAACCACCTGATTGTGAAAAGAAAAGTAGCGAAGACATACTTAATGTTCGACGTCAGGGTGAAGGAAAATGACTCACAACGCAGTAAATATACGTAGAAAGTGTCTTTAGATCTGAAGTTCATACAGCCTAACAAGTTGTCAGCACTTCCATAGAAAATTTCGAATGTAGCAAAACTATCCTTGACGCCATAAGATTGAAGTTGCTAATTGGTTTGAAGATGAACCGATATAAGACTCAATGGAGATCCGTACGGGAATTATTGACTCGATTATCATCGAAGCACCACAGAATGTGATCTGTGGATTGATACAGATGTCCGCAAAAGTTACATCAGGGTGGATGAACAATATTGAAGCTAAAGAGTTTGCCATTAAATCTTCCATGGCTAGGGTGAAATTGGGTAGTCTAATAGGTTGAGTATACCCACGGGAAAACAAGGCGTACTCTGATGCAAGAAAAAAAATTAAATGTCTAAATTCCCACGGAAAATAACGATCATCGATGGTACCAAGTTGACAACTGGGTTTCTAGACTGGCTTTAAGAATCGCGTCAGCATTTCATACGTAACGAGAGTGGTTTCACTGTAGTACCGTATCTTTGTTTAGAGCTGCTGCAAAACCTTTCCCTTCCTGTGCTAAAAAAATCCGCGCATTCCGGTGCTGTGTATTCAATACACATATAAAAATGAGCGATTTAAAATTGAAAAAAAAATAAGAATATTCATAGCCAATCGCTTAAATTAATAAAATTTGAAGTCAAAAGTGATAATAATTGAAATTTAATTTGCTGAAAACATGAAAAAAACATCGGCCGACGTTCACAAAACGGGTGAAGAGACCACCTCAAATTGATGCCCGAGAGCTACTGAAGCGAGAGAAGCGAGTGAACTGAGATTTTATGAAGTATAGAGAGAGTGAGACGTGAATAGCGTCGCTTCCTCACCTACGTCACACACTGGCACACGTTTGATTGTATTGGTGAATTTATTCCCGATTTTCACAAAATATATCTGATGTGGCCGATAAGTGTTAATTACTATTAATATTATTTTTTTCATTCAATGCATAAATAAATGTGTTATGGAAGAATACCTAAAATCTGAAGCCAGTATTTATTATATTTATAGAGATATTAAAGTTTTTAGAAGCAATGTGTACTAGTTACACATCACAGGGACGGAAGGGTTAAAGAAGAAGAAATAAATATATTCTAAATTACCAATACTTTCAGATACATTTGTGAATAAAGAACGACCACCAGTACCAGTTCAAACATAATTCAATTTTGTTTGTGCTCCCTTGATGATGAGGTGAAAACCTTGAAACCGATAGGGTTATACCGTTACAAAAAGTGGAATAAACAGTGTTTGATAAAACAAATTACAATGTCTTTAAACCTCCACAATGTTAATGCCTTCAGTATAAACAGTATTTTTAATGTAGCATTTAAATATGTAAATTTTATTCGTATATTCAAATGTAATCGGGTTAAACCTGTATCGTGACTTGAAATAAATAAATTAATAAATTTAAAAAAAACTTCTTGCAAGAACAATCTATCACGCTGGTGCTTGTCCAAGCTACCAGGCCTTTTCTACATATAACACCCGTTAACTTTAGCTAGTTGCAGAGTTCAAGCTTCCCTGATGATGAGGTGAAAGCCTTGAAACCGGTAGGGTTATACCGTTACAAAAAGTAGAATAAACAGTGTTTGATAAAACCATTTACAAAATTTTTAAACATCCACAATATTAATGCCTTAACTATTGTATAAACAATATTTTTAATGTAGATTTTAAATATGTACATTTTTTTCGTATATTCAAATGTAATCGGGTTAAACCTGTATTGTGAATTGAAATAAATAAATTAAAAATTAAAAAAAAAAACTTCTTACAAGAACAATCATCACGTTGGTTCTTGTCCAAGCTACCAGGCTTTTTCTACATATAACACCCATTAACTTTAGCTAGTTGTAGAGTTCAAGCTTCCCTGATGATGAGGTGAAAGCCTTGAAACCGGTAGGGTTATACCGTTACAAAAAGTAGAATAAACAGTGTTTGATAAAACCAATTACAATGTCTTTAAACATCCACAATATTAATGCCTTAACTATAAACAATATTTTTAATGTAGATTTTAAATATGTCAATTTTTTCGTATATTCAAATGTAATCGGGTTAAACCTGTATTGTGAATTCAAATAAATAAATTAAAAAAAAAACTTCTTACAAGAACAATCTATCACGTTGGTTCTTGTCCAAGCTACCAGGCCTTTTCTACATATAACACCCGTTAACTTTAGCTAGTTGTAGAGTTCAAGCTTCCCTGATGATGAGGTGTAAGTCTTGAAACCGGTAGGGTTATACCGTTACAAAAGTAGAATAAACAGTGTTTGATAAAACAAATTACAATGTCTTTAAACATCCACAATATTAATGCCTTAACTATAAACAATATTTTTAATGTAGATTTTAAATATGTCAATTTTTTTCGTATATTCAAATGTAATCGGGTTAAACCTGTATTGTGAATTCAAATAAATAAATTTAAAAAAAAACTTTTTTGAATTGAAATAAATAAAATAAAAATTAAAAAAAAAAACAACAATCTATCACGTTGGTTCTTGTCCAAGCTAACAGGCCTTTTCTACATATAACACCCGTTAACTTTAGCTAGTTGTAGAGTTCAAGCTTCCCTGATGATGAGGTGTAAGTCTTGAAACCGGTAGGGTTATACCGTTACAAAAAGTAGAATAAACAGTGTTTGATAAAACCAATTACAATGTCTTTAAACATCCACAATATTAATGCCTTAACTATAAACAATATGTTTAATGTAGATTTTAAATATATACATTTTTTTCGTATATTTAAATGTAATCGGGTTAAACCTGTATTGTGAATTCAAATAAATAAATTTAAAAAAAAACTTCTTACAAGAACAATCTATCACGTTGGTTCTTGTCCAAGCTACCAGGCCTTTTCTACATATAACACCCGTTAACTTTAGCTAGTTGTAGAGTTCAAGCTTCCCTGATGATGAGGTGTAAGTCTTGAAACCGGTAGGGTTATACCGTTACAAAAGTAGAATGAACAGTGTTTGATAAAACAAATTACAATGTCTTTAAACATCCACAATATTAATGCCTTAACTATAAACAATATTTTTAATGTAGATTTTAAATATGTCAATTTTTTCGTATATTCAAATGTAATCGGGTTAAACCTGTATTGTGAATTGAAATAAATAAATTAAAAATTAAAAAAAAAAACTTCTTACAAGAACAATCATCACGTTGGTTCTTGTCCAAGCTACCAGGCTTTTTCTACATATAACACCCATTAACTTTAGCTAGTTGTAGAGTTCAAGCTTCCCTGATGATGAGGTGAAAGCCTTGAAACCGGTAGGGTTATACCGTTACAAAAAGTAGAATAAACAGTGTTTGATAAAACCAATTACAATGTCTTTAAACATCCACAATATTAATGCCTTAACTATAAACAATATTTTTAATGTAGATTTTAAATATGTCAATTTTTTCGTATATTCAAATGTAATCGGGTTAAACCTGTATTGTGAATTCAAATAAATAAATTTAAAAAAAAACTTCTTACAAGAACAATCATCAAGTTGGTTCTTGTCCAAGCTACCAGGCCTTTTCTACATATAACACCCGTTAACTTTAGCTAGTTGTAGAGTTCAAGCTTCCCTGATGATGAGGTGAAAGTATTGAAACCGGTAGGGTTATACCGTTACAAAAAGTAGAATAAACAGTGTTTGATAAAACCAATTACAATGTCTTTAAACATCCACAATATTAATGCCTTAACTATAAACAATATTTTTAATGTAGATTTTAAATATGTCAATTTTTTTCGTATATTCAAATGTAATCGGGTTAAACCTGTATTGTGAATTGAAATAAATAAATTAAAAATTAAAAAAAAAAACTTTTTACAAGAACAATCTATCACGTTGGTTCTTGTCCAAGCTACCAGGCCTTTTCTACATATAACACCCGTAACCTTTAGCTAGTTCTCGAGTTCAATAAATTATACAACATAAAACTCGATAGTCAGCTAAATATTATAAATTTAATTGAACAGTTTGAAAACCCTGTCCTCTCTCCGCCCGCATGATGTGGCCTAATAAATTTCATATTAATTTATTATATAATAAAATTTTATTATTAAGTTCTCTCAGACGGTATCATATGTATTATTAAGTTCTCCTAGACGGCATCATATGTATTTATTTCGTTAGTGTATGAGTCTTTAAAAATACACAATATTTTTCGATCAACAAATTTTTATAGTAAATTTTAGAATTATATTTGTTTTCATTCGAGATACAATGTTGTATCAATATGAATAATATGTTATTTAGTTCAGTGACATATGTTATGTATAGGGTCTTTCAAATTGAGCGGTTTTTTTTTAATAATTTTTTTAACTCTTGAATAAAACGCACAATTTGCATTGACTTCAAAAAACTTTTTATTGGTCATTGAAGTATAATGTATGCTTTTTAAACACAATAAACAATATCCGCCAAATGTCCACCTCTTGCAGCTCCACAGATGTCCACTCTTTAGTCAAAATTTTCGATGACATTTTGACATAATTGCGCTTTTAACTCACCAATTACGCGAATAATTTCGTCCTTCAGCTCAGGAATCGATTGGGGGTCATTCTTTAATACCTGGCTTTACACGTAACCTCAGAGAAAATAGTTCGACGGTGTCAGATCACAATATTATCTTGGTGGCCAATTAACATCACCGTTTCCGGATATTACAATAGATACAATAATTCTCAATTTGAATGCGTTGTTATATTGTATACGACTCCATTTTTATAAATGCCGTACATTACACTTCTCAAATGTCACAAGACTCAGGCAAGTTCGCGACGCCATCTGTGTTTTATCCAAGAATTAAAAAAAACACTCAATTTGAAAGTCCCTATGTATGACTTATTAGAAGAAGATTATCATCTGTTCGACTTGAATGAAACATGATAAATTACTTTATTCCACTATACTTGAGAAAATGTATAACGGTTCCTGCGACTCAAAGGGATGGGATAAAAAATTTTTTTTTTACAAATCGAATAGTTTTTTTATAAATCGAAAAATGGTTTTTCTCTAAACTGACGTTTTAATTCCTAATTATCACTATACTGACTTTCTAATGTATTGTATGATTTGTATCTATCTTTAAATAGGCCAAAATCCACTATGAATCAATACTAATTACGAACATTTAATTTTAAGTATTAAAAAAATCGAAAATCCAGTTATCGTATACACCATCCCTAGCCAATGCGGACTAACGTAGTGACTTTTGACAAACGTCACCAAATATTATTTGATTTTAACAAACTGCCACATTTTTGCTAATTTGTAACAAAGTGTATTAATTTGTCATTATTATTAGTTTTATGCAACGTATTTACCTAAATAACTTGCTATTTATTAGAATTGAGGCTTATATTAAAGTTAATAAAATAATTAAAATTACTGAACGTCGTTACAAGGTTGTATTGGGGCAAATTTGTGAACTGTCACAGGAATTTGTGAACTGTCATAATAACATTCATCTCCGCTACACGTGTTTCTAACTCCTATCACAAGGCTCCTTTCAGGCGGAACGATCCTGGTTTGTTATGAGACTAGTGTTTATATATGAGACTGGTGTCATGTTACTTTACTTTACTTATATGAAAAATAATGTTCGGGTGATTGTCCGTCTTTGTGGGGTTCGTGGGCATATGCTCACGTATGGGTTTATGGATTTCAAGGGGATGGATAGTCATATGATTTATTTATGCGACCACATAATTTGCTTCATTTACTTTTGTCTTGTCAGCTGGAAGAGATTGCCGCCTGGCAATAACCCCACCATATTGTATTTGCAATAAAAGTGTTAAATAAATAAAAATAAAGATGTATGAATGCAGAAGAGGTGGAAGATTTGTGTCACGATAAGGAAATCGGGCGTTCTCTCCTTTATACCTACACTGACAGGGAGACGGTGTGATGGTATGTATATTTAAATTAGCACACGTTCTTGGATGAATGCAGTGATACATTTTATCAATTTATCTGTAAGTAAATTGAAAAGACCTTCAGACGGGCAGTTACAATTATCAAAGTCAACTAGTGACACCTTTTGTATTGAATAAATTTAAACTAATTAAAATAAATTGTTAACATATGACTCAAATTGTAAAAGATCGTAAATATATTATTTTTAAATTTGTATGGTAATGCACAATACACATATATCAGAATTGATGATGCGGAGATGGCAAAGAGTTTGGCAGGGTGACAACATTGTCTTCAGCCCCAGTTAAGAACCACTAGAGTAAACAAGTTATTCGAAGTTCACTATCACAGTGGTCTGGTGACACCATAATGTGTTGATATTACTGTTCGTTGACAGCCAAAAATACTCGCACACGTCTAGTGCGTACGAGTATTGTTACCAGACGAACTCTTTGACCAGGCTGGAGCCCTTTTTCATTAATCGAAAATTGAACAAAACTCCTGGG
This sequence comes from Odontocerum albicorne, assembly GCA_949825065.1. Classification (NCBI taxonomy): domain Eukaryota; kingdom Metazoa; phylum Arthropoda; class Insecta; order Trichoptera; family Odontoceridae; genus Odontocerum; species Odontocerum albicorne. The sequence goes on from OX463843.1 coordinate 48,539,124, forward strand.
GGGAAGATTAGCGTCTAACAAAGTATACCATGGAGTGCTCGTATATTTTATTGATATTACTTTATGTGGTTGTTCAAGTGTAATTATATGGCACCGGTACAAAGACTAGAAATAGGTGGATCGCTGCTGCTTAATGCTCGGAGATTTCGGGCTCACGGTGAAAAGGTCGGTGAAAAGTAGCAGTGTGAAGAGATTCCTCTTTAGCAGGTAGTAGATGGTCGTAAGTAAAAGGCAGTAGACTGAAGTGAACTGAGAATGTATTTTTTTGAAAAAAAAAACCAAGTGATGAATATCTTGTTCGGAGTCTCGGTCCAATGGTAGGACGCCATACTCCTTCATCGGATAAGTTCTGACTGATATGATATTTAATTGGATATTTTGGTTCATATTAGGAGACGGGGAAGGATAGTTTTTATGAATTTTTGATGAATGATTATGAGAAATAATAAGAACGTTAAATACTTGCATACATGTGATGATATATAAATAATATTACATACGAATATACATATATTTGTGGATGTGCGATGTCACACACGGTTATATATATTAGATGGGTGTGGGTGAAAATAATGGAGGTGAGATGATGGTGAATAAACCATAAAATTATGGATGTATAATATACAGGTATATGGGATGACGTGTGTGACTTTTTAAAAAATATTAATACATATATATAACTCACCAATAACGCGAATAATTTCGTCCTTCAGCCCAGGAATTGATCGGGGGTCATTCTTATAGAGATGGCTTTTCACGTAACTCCAGAGAAAATAGTTCAACGGTGTCAGATGACATGATCTCGGCGGCCAATTAACATCACCGTTTCCGGATATTACAATACATAAAATAATTCAACAATTTGAACGCGTTGTTGTATTGTATACGACTCAATTTTTATAAATGTCATACATTACACTTCTCAAATGTCACAAGACCCAGGCAAGTTCACAACGATATCTGTGTTTTACGCAAAAATTAAAAAAAAACTACTCAATTTGAAAGACTTTTTATGACATATTTATATTGCAAGTGCTGACAATTTGGTATAAATTTTGTTTTACATTAAAATGTGCACATTTAGAAAAATACATGAGGTGATAATACAGATGTGTATATGACAGAATACAAAATGAAATGATTAAGGTGAACTTAAAGCTGGTAACATGATTTATATTAGTTAATGTGCATGTCTAATGTACTCGTACATAATAGTTTGTATTCCTTTACATAATTTAATGCTCGTTTGCTAATGTTTACTGACTGCAGATTTCACCTGAGTGTGAAAGGAAAGGACATTTTCCATTTTATGGTACCCTGTAAACTCTACCATTTCTCTATAATAAATTGCATCATTATATTTGAAACAGTTTATTATACGTTTGAAATAAGTTTAGCGGATGTCCTTGAAGGACGCGATGATGATTTTGATTGTTTGGTATTTAAATAAAATACGTCAATTAGCAATGCGGAAGCAAAGAGTGAATGAATCGATGAATAATAAATAGTGATTAATGATGTTTTATTTATCGGTAAGTAGGTATTTATACATTTCAGAATGGGCGTGGGAGTGCGCCCGCAATATATTTTTATCTCACTCCTGTGCGTGCAGAGATGGTCGATTGAAATATTGCAGACGTCGCGAATAATATTGTGGGTAGACAATTTGTTGGCGAAAACGGCGAGACAGCGTGATGCGTTCTCTTTCTACTGTGGAATGTATCGTAAATAGTATTCGTGGGTAAACAATATCAATGTTTGGGTATGCGACCTTTGGACATATCCGAAGGTCGTTTCATCGGTCGTTGACCGTGTGTGACGACAATATTCAGCGACGACAGTAGTTCCTACATAAGTAAATACTTAAAATATATTTTTTTTTACTATACGCTAGAAATAAATAAATATTTAGATGAAATAAGGGTGAACCGAAAGTGTGGGATGTTAAATGTGCATTTTTTTAAGGGTAAGAGGATGCATTAAACATATTTTATCTTAAAGTATAGTTGTAGAAACATGTATGGCAACAAAATAAGTGTCATGGGTTTGTGGACTCATGACATTATGACTGCGTGATAAAATGAAAGCTATGGAAAATAGTGATGCATGTAAGATAAGCCTTACGTTTTTTTTTTAATCTAGATATGCGGGGGTGTGGGCTGGAAGCCCCCCCCGATGCCCTTGCGGTCGGGCTCGCCCTACATTGGTGGGGTGTATCTCGGCCGGGGAAATGTTTGTGGGATAAGCCCGGACCTTTTAATGTCTTCTCTCTTGAATCTATTATTTTTTTTGTCATCTATTTATTTTCTGTGTTTTTTTCTTTTCTTATTCTACATGTTCAAGACTGTGGGCTGAAAAACATCTGGCATCCCCGTGGCTGGCCTCGCCCTATATTGGTGGGGTGTATCTTAGCCGAGGGGGGTATTGTTATATGAGCCCAGACCTTTTAATAGCTTCTGTTTTTTTAATGTATTCTCTTTTCAATGTGTTCTTGAAATATATCTAAATGTGTTATGTACGAGTACATACTATGTTGCTATCAATAAACCTGTGTTTATTTGTTATTTATTTATAATATGTGGTATTGCGCCTTGATATACTAAAAGTAGAGAATGTAGTAGTGTGAATAGTGCTGTTGACTGAGTGGTTTAATATTACAAAAGAGGTAAAGCAAGGATGTGTTATGTCACCCTTTTTGTTTAATATTTACATTGATTCATATGTGAAAGAATTAAAGTAAATAGGTAGCATACGAGGGTCGAAGAGGTGTTGGCAGGAGGCAAAGCTCCTGGCTCCACAATATACGTGATTGGACTGGTATCAGGAGCGTTGGAGATCTTTTTCGGGTTGCCGGGGACATAGATACCTACTCTCAGGTGATAATTCAACGTTGGGGGGACCTGACATGACACTGGGGAGAAGAAAAAGGTAGCTTACAAATGTTGAATGTGTTGGAATTATTATACGTTGATGTTATGGGAGTGTAGGGTACCCACGTCCCTAAAATATTGTTAACATGCAGGGTCAACGACCGATGAATCAACCTCTGGATATCTACAATTGTCACATACCAGAAACGTCAACACTGCTTACACGCAAATAATATTTACACCGCATTCCAAGGTAGAAAGAGAACACATCGCGTTGTCTCGCCGTTTCGGCAATAAATATCCTACCCACTACATTGTTCGCAACGTCTGCAAACGCCTTGTCATGCACGGGAGTGAGATGGGGATATACGGCGGACGCAGTCACGCGTCCCGTTCTGAAAGTCTATATATACCTACTTATCGATGAATAAAGGTACTTGTTATTATTCGCTTGACCATTCATTTCTGTTTATTATTTATCGACTATTCACTCTCACTTTTACCGCATTCCTGAATCGAAGTATTTTATTTTAAATACAAACAAATCAAAATCATCACGACGTATCAAATTAAGCATCCCGCTAAATTGATGACCCCGAACGAAGAGGAACACAGAATTCGACTAAAACGAATATAGCAATGTCAACATCAACATCATCAGCACGTCCTACTAGGACACACGCTAAAGGAGTATTAATGTAAAATGAGGAGAAATTTCAAAGTTTGATAAGTATATTAAATTGTTTGAGAGATCCGATAAAGAGAGATAGCCAAATTGAATGAAATCGGAAGTCTGGTGCATCTTCTTTCTGCCTACCCCAAAATTTATACGGCATGATGTTACGTACGTATAATTTGGTCGGTAACATTAATCCTGTGAATCTAATGATATTGTATGTATACAGGGTATGGCAAAATAATGTAATATACACCGTGCCGTTGACTTGAATTTGTTATTGGAATTTGTCATACCATACATTCGTGAGGATAAGGAGTTTAGAGATAAGGAATTTTATTTGCCATACCATACATTCGTGAGGATAAGGAGTTTAGAGATAAGAAATTTTATTTTCAGTTAAATAATGTACCTTTCCACTACTTGTTGAAAATTTGTCGAATGCAGCATTGAATACCTGGTTTTAATAATCTGGTTTATCCTTAGGTCCCATTAAAACGAATTTCTGGTTGACTGGAAGAGATTACCATATGGTAATAAGCTTGTCAGGTTAAAAAAAATACCCTTCACGCTCCCAAGACTTCACCCCAATATACTTTTTACGAGGACTCAAAAAATATAAAGTTAATTTATTTATTATTTATTTATTTTCTCGAAACAGGTTTAGCCCCATTACATCGAAAAATACAATAAATATTAACGCTAAAAAAAAAAAAAATTATGTATATGCATACACATATACACACAAACATACACATATATTCAAGTCACTTAAATACGTTGATGAGTGCTTTCTAACGCGCTCAATCTTAGAAGATAATTTACTTTTGCTTTTTGTAATGTGATATTAAATATGTCAATATCCGAAGCAGTCCCGTTCAAAAGAGTTAAGGCCCTTCCAACAGGCATAGCGGCTGAAAGACCCGTTCTTAGTTGTGTTATTGAGAACAGTTCTTGCCGGGGCAGTCTAGTGTAATTATTAGGAACATTTATCGCTAATCTTTGTTGTAATGCTGGTCAGCTCATAACTCCTCGAACGAGTCTGACAACATATACCAGGAGACGCAGATCTCTTAATGACATATAATCGGCTAAAGTCAATAAATTGCAAGCAACTATTGAAAAAAAATGCGCCTAAATACCAAAAAAAAAATTGTAACGGTTGCGATTCTACATTATCAGCAGTGCATGTACTAAAATGGCTATCAATTTGAGCACAAGCGATAATCCAAGCACATTCCGTCTATATTCTTTAACCCTGAGAGCGCTACGAGAAAAAAATATAACTGTCTATCTAGTGCTGAGATATATTTACGATTCGGACGTTCGAGATAAATATTTATTTTAAACAACAAAAAAAATATATTTTTACAACATAAATATATTTTAGAATATGTACCCTTGTATTCTAAATGAATGATATTCATTTAGAATACAAGGGTAGAACAAATTTCTTCCACTGCTATAGCAGTGCGCCGATCTCTCAGGGTTAATGTGAAACTTTAATCGTTGATATACCTTTATAAATACTGAATTTATAATAGTTTAAAGAGTGTTTACATTTTTGAGACAACCTGTACAATATGAATACTACTTTGTGAATATTATATTACAGACAATTCTACGCTGATATGATATGATATGGCTGATATGGCTCATATGAGTAATACAGAATTTCGACCCAACGAGTAATGGATGGTTATTATCGCAGGCACGCGGGCTCACCTTGCTTGAAGTATTAAAACCAATTTCAGTATATTATTCTAAATGCATCTTTGCTTTAGAAATGCATCGTATAAACAATGATATGCAAACAGAATTATTTAAAACTTAACTGTGAATAAAATCTTCACAAAAAACTTAAATTAAAGAGACAAGCTGCGGCGACTGGTCTCGAGATGCGTTGGTGCGCTAAACCGGAGAAATAATTAAATTATATATTCCCATTTTTTTTTAATATTTGTATAGATTAAATATGTATAAAGATACTGACAAATAGTACGAGTATTTTTATTTAAGTGAAAATTCACCACCAAGTGATGGATAGCTTGTTCGGAGTTTCGGTCCGATGGTAGGACACCTTACTCTCCTTCATCGGATAAGTTCTGACTGTTTAGATATTTATTGGAAATTGGCAGGATCTTTTTGGGAATCGGGAAAGGATAGGTTTGTGGTAATTGTTTTGATTTTATGAATGATTATGAGAAATTATAAACGATTAAATACATATATAAATATGATGATATATACATAATATTAAATACAAATATACATAAATTTGTGTCGTCACACACTGTTTTATATTGAATGGGTGAAAAAAAAAAATGAATTGTGAATAAATTATAAGAATGAATATAGTATATGTAGATAAGTAAATGAGTGGGGAAATGTGTGTGACTTTTATAAATATATTAAGGTGTAGAAAATGTTTATTGAAGGTGAGAAATGCGGTTGCCTATGAGGGTAAACTGTCTGCCGGAGGAATTATCGATGATGGGGTGTTCAGAGTGACAATCGGGGGGTCATTTGGGGGAATGATTAGAGTTAAAGAGGGGGGAGGAGTCGGGGGGATGTTTCGCAATATTGATTTCAGACGAGTGTGTCTGTAACTGGTGTTCGCGTTGTAGTTATCTAAGGCTTTTATGACTGGGTTGGGATGACGGGATATAGAGCTGTAGAACCTTTCGGCCAGAGCGCGCATATGTTCGGGGATAGTATGTAGTTTGGTATCTGCGTGGAGTCTTGAATTACGGACGATGTAGGGTCACAAAAAATTTAAGTAAAATTTAAAAAAATATTCCTTTCAAATTGACCGGCCAAGTTTGCCAATTCATACTAGAGCAATCTCGAATATGCACCGGACGGAAACGCGGATTCATATAGGGTAGACAGAGACATACAGTAAACCGTGAGACAGCGATACGTCTTAAGGAATTCATACAAATATTTCATATTCTCTTAGCGTCTCGAGGTGCGTTGGTGCTCAGCGCACCAACGTATCTCGAAACCAGCTGCCGCTGGTGACAAGCTTGTTTCAAAAGCATTGCCAAACTAACTTGACAATGCTTTTGTAAACCGAAACAGGTCACTTAAGTTTAAGTTTATTATGTAGACATTTTACACATTTAAGAATTAGATCATTCTGTTTAAAAATGAAGTTCTTTAATACAAATACCAAATCAATTAACAATATATAACCTTACATTAAAATAAGTGATGTATTGAAGAAACATGATACATCTAATTGACAATAAAAAATATCTTTAATGAATAAGGGGTTTTTGTTTGACAAACTGTAGTACACACCATTACGCTATTTTCCCGTCCGGTAGGCAGAGAGGATATAGCGTCAAAATTTTCCTATCACAAGATACGTATTTCGTCTCTTCTACATCCATACACCTTCTCATACAACTCATACGATTTCTCTGACTTTGAACGCATCGTTTATTTAAAATATCATTTACTTGATACAATCATACTTCTTCGGTTTTCCTCTACCTGACCTTCCCCTCACATTTCCCTGCACGAGTATATATAATATATATATATATTTTGTCAGTCTTTCTTTATTCATTCGTTCTACATGCCCAAACCATCTTCTAGTACTTTTTTTAGCATACTAAGTACATCGATCTTAACCTTTCCCTTCCTGTGTTAAAAAAATCTGCGCGTTCCGGTGCTGTGTATTCAAAACACATCAATACACATGTAAAAATAAGCGATTTTAACTTGGAAAATTAAGAATATTCATAGCCAATCGCTTAAAGTAATAAAATTTGAAGTCAAAAGTGATAGTAATTGAAATTTAATTGTATTGGTGAATTTATTCCCGATTTTCACAAAATATCTCTGATGTGGCCGATAAGTGTTAATTATTATTAATATTGTTTTTTTTTCATTCAATGCGTAAATGTATTACGGAGGAATACCTAAAATCTGAACCCAGTATTTATTATATTTATAGAGATAATAAAGTTTTTAGAAGCAATGTGTACTAGTTACACATCACAGGGAAGAAAGGGTTAAGTTCCACTCATCCTTAATCAATTCATTCCATATTCTGTCATACGTTGTCGCCCCGTATGCTCTTCTCAGTGCAAGTATTTCTACAGGATTTATTCGGCTCCTGTGAATATTTTTCCGTTTCTAAGTTTCTCTCTCATACCTAAAATTTGTATTAGAATGTTGTTGTAGGTAGACTGTACATTAATTAGCAGATTTTGATTTTATCCGGTTTGAGTATATATATATATATATATATATATATATATATATATATATATATATATATATATATATATATATATATATATATATATATATATATATATATATATATATATATATATATATATATATATATATATATATATATATATATATATATATATATATATATATATATATATATATATATATATATATATATATATATATATATATATATATATATATATATATATATATATATATATATATATATATATATATATATATATATATATATATATATATATATATATATATATATATATATATATATATATATATATATATATATATATATATATATATATATATATATATATATATATATATATATATATATATATATATATATATATATATATATATATATATATATATATATATATATATATATATATATATATATATATATATATATATATATATATATATATATATATATATGTTATATGTTTTAGTACCTCATTGACTTTGTTTTCTATCACAGCACGCCATTTAATATATCTCGTAATTCTTCCCTCATCTATGAATATACTACCTTAATTACATAATTATTTAGCTTACTCAAATCTTCCATAGCTCACTCATATATCACATAAACTTTTGCTTTCACCCTTTTCTATCACCATGACTTTAGTATTCGCTACATTCATTTTCCTATATTTCCCTTCTCATCTCTCATACAATTTATTTCAAATTATAGTCATGGCTTAAATTAAGTGAAAATAAAAACAAAGACGTAAATGTTACTATTCGCCATTCTTATTTTATTTGTATTTTTTAAATTTATTTAAATCCGCTTCTCAGTAAAACACGTGATGTGAGTGTCTCTTCTCTACCTTTAACCCTTTCCGGTCCACAAAAAAAAAAAAAAAGTTCCATCAGGTCCACAAAAGATTTACAGAATTACAGGGTAAAACAATACATCCTGGTTAAAAAAAAACTCGCCAGGTTAAAAAAAAAAAAAAAAAAAAAAAAAATGTCGAATGAGATTCGACATAGGACTCACTGGAATAAAGTCGATGTCGAACGTCATTCGACATAGGACCGGAAAGGGTTAAGTTGCTGACGGTAGCTGCACCTAATCCTGCTATGCTGGAAAGATAAAGTTTCATGTTCCTAACAACTATTCCAATAAGTAGAAATAATCTGCCATATGCTCTCCCTCTGTAACATCACGGGCTGACCCTTTTAACAAAGCGGCGGATATTGACCTCTTCAATATTTTCGAAAATGGCTTTTAAAGACAGCATTTTGAACGTGTTTAGTAATGAAAGTTAATTGTTTCAGCTAAGCTAATATTTCTTGTTTACTAACTTTTATAATCCTGCTGCTGTATCTTAAAGCTTTTGTATTTAATATATCTTATATAAAGGGTTTAATATGTATACGTATATAATACGTACAAAAGATTTAATATGTATGTAATACGTATAAAGAGTTTTATATGCATATGTATTAAATGTGTATTAAGGCATTAATAGGTATATGTATAATGGGTTTAATATGAATATGTATTTAATAGATATAAAAAGTTTAATATGTAAATGTATTTAATATCTATTAAGGCTTTAATAGGTATATGTATAAAGGGTGTAATATGTATATGTATTTAATACGTATAAAAGGTTTAATATTTATTTAACACGTATAAAGAGTTTAATGTGTGCATGTATTTGATATGTATTAAGGGTTTAATAGGTATATGTATAAAGGGTTTAACATATATATGTATATATTGTAATTTATTTTTATCAAACACTGTTTATTCCACTTTTTTGTGACGGTATAACCCTACCGGTTTCAAGGCTTTCCCCTCATCTTCAGGGGAGCGCAAACATGTTTGCGCTCCCCTGAAGATGAGGTGAAAGCCTTGAAACTGGTAGGGTTATACCGTCACAAAAAAGTGGAATAAACAGTGTTTGATAAAAATAAATTACAATGTATTTAAACCTCCACAACGTTAATGTCTTAACTATAAACAACATATATGTATATAATACGTATAAAAGGTTTAATATGTATTTAATACGTATAAAGAGTTTTATATGCATATGTATTTAATATGTATTAAGGCTTTAATAGGTATATGTATAAAGAGTTTAATATGAAAATGTATTTAATATCTATTAAGGTTTTAATAGGTATGTGTATAAAGGGTTTAATATGTATATGTATTTAATACGTACAAAAGGTTTAATATGTATATGTATTTAATACATATAAAGAGTTTAATGTGTGCATGTATTTAATATGTATTAAGGCTTTAATAGGTATATGTATAAAGGGTTTAACATGTATATGTATTTAATACGCATAAAAGGTTTAATACGTATATGTATTTAATACGTATAAAGAGTTTAATATTTAAATGTATTTAATATCTATTAAGACTTTTATAGGTATATGTATAAAGGGTTTAATAGGGATATGTATTTAATACGTATAAAAGGTTTATTATGTATATGTATTTTATACATATTAAAGGTTTAATAGGTATATGTATAAAGGGTTTAACATGTATATGTATTTAATACGTATAAAAGGTTTAATACGTATATGTATTTAATACGTATAAAGATTTAGGATTTAATATGTAAATGTATTTAATACCCATTAAGACTTTAATAGGTATATGTATAAAGGGTTTAATATGTATATTTATTTAATACATATAAAAGATTTAATATGTACATGTATTTAATACGTATAAAGAGTTTAATGTGTGCTTGTATTTAATATGTATTAAGGGTTTAATAGGTATATGTATAAAGGGTTTAACATGTATATGTATTTAATACGTTTAATAGGTTTAATATGTACATGTATTTAATACGTATAAAGAGTTTAATGTGTGCATGTATTTAATATGTATTAAGGGTTTAATAGGTATATGTACAAAGGGTTTAACATGTATATGTTTTTAATACGTATAAAAGGTTTAATATGTATATGTATTTAATACGTATAAAGAGTTTAATGTGTGTATGTATTTAATATGTATTAAGGGTTTAACTGGTACATGCATTTAATATGTACATGTATTTAATATGTATATAGGGTTTAATATGCATGTATGCAAGGTTAGTAAATTAATAAATAAATTATTAGTCTCTTTCAATATTTTCACAAATTAATTAAATTTTCAACCTATTCCATCTTTAAAATAAAACAAATATTTTTTTAAATTTATTTAAGTATTTTTTTCCGCCAGTTAATCTTCAATACACCCTGACTAGTCCACCTAACACACAGTAATAGTTGGGACGACCAAGGTCTGAGTGAATGTGATGAAATACAAGTAGCCTGAACGAGTGGACTTGTTCTCGCTCAATAATTAGTTGTAAAAATTGTTATCTAGTTATAAGTAGTATGTAGGTGTTAATCATTTCTAAGAAATTATATATTAAGATTATAAAAAAATAAATATAAAATGACATGTAGGAAAATAAGATTAAGTAAGTTCATAAATTATAATATATAAATAAGATTAGTTATGTAATAAATTTGTATATAGGTATAGCCTTGATACATATTTGTACACTATATTACTTTGTTTAGTAAAAAAAAAGATGGTAACACATTTTTTAATATACCTGAATTAGTGTTTCGGGCATGGCTCGGAGATAATATTGTCTTCGGTATCAGTAATAAAGCCTTCGGGTTTAAAACCTCTGGAGTGGGCACGGAACTCGCAGTATTTCATTGAAGGTGTTGGCAACACTACCACTCGGCGCGTCCGAGTATTGTTACCAGACGAACACTATCCCCAGATTGGCACCCTACTTTTTAAGTACAATCAGGAATCGAACCCAAATCTCCAGGTTGAAGTTGAAAATCTTTTGATCTTTGTTAACTTAAATAAATCATGTTTTATCTTGATGAAAAATTGAATATAACATATTTTCTTGCGAATTGCAATAATCGTGTTTACTTGTTAATTGTTAGTACGCATAATATAACTACATCTGAATACATAACTATAGTATAACAATATTGTATCGTTGTTGAAATATACTAACACTTTGTATACCGAGACCGAATTTTAATATAATAAACTAGATTTGCGTTGAGTCCCGGCCCCATGATACCTCATCCAAAAAAGAACTTTTATAAACAAAAATTTTTATAAACAATTCAATCTTTAACCTTTCCCTTCCTGTACTAAAAAAAATCCGCGCGTTCCGATGCTGTGTATTCAATACTCATCAATACATATGAAAAGTATTGATGAGTATTGTTTCCGATTTAAAATCGGAAAAATAAGAATATTTATAGCCAATCGCTTAAATTAATAAAATTTGAAGTCAAAAGTAATAATAATTGAAATTTAATTGCTCAAAACATGAAAAAAAAAAAAAAAAACAACGGCCGACGTTCACAAAAAGGGCGAAGCGACCACCTCAAACGAAAACCCGCGAGCTACTGAAGCAAGAGAAGCGAGCGAACTGAGATTATATTTCTTGCGTTCCCATATACCGAAGTAGAGTGAGAGTGAAACGTGAATAGCGTCGCTTCCTTACCCATCGAATAAATTACAATGTCTTTAATACAATGTCTTTAAAATAAATTACAATGTCTTTAAACCTCCACAAGTTAATGCCTTAATTATAAACAACAAATAAAATATTTTGAACATATATTGTATCTATACTAATATGTTAGGTGTTAAAATAAGTTGTGTCCGATTTTTTCCTATTTAAAAATGGGAACCAAAAGAAAAACAAAATGGTAAAGGCTATACGTCAATCGAAAGAAAATTTTCTGATCTACAAGATATTGTGTTTGTTTTTACGTTACATATATTATTTTATTTGATTATAAGCCTTCAAAATGAAACTTGTAGACGAAAGTGAGCATTTTCGAAACCTCCTGCTGTTCGCGTTCAATCGAGAGAATAAAGTTGAATAAACGACCAGAGCGTTCCGGACGATCATGAATAATATGGTTTAAGCGGTCCTCACTGGTCGTCCGGAACGCTCCATATCTTTCAGGTCGAAATTACCGTATTTGAAACGCAAAAGCAATCGACGAGCTGTCCTTTAAATCACAGCATCTTCACCGTACACTTCGCAAATATTGCGAGCAGCTTTGGCAGTTTTATTCCCTAGATTGAACGCGAACAGAAGGAGGTGTCGTAAATGTTCACTTTCGTCTACTTGACATTTCATTTTGAAGGCTTGTAATCAAATAAAATAATATATGTAACGTAAAAGCAAACACAATATCTTGTAGAGCAGAAAATTTTCTTTCGAATGACGTAGAACCTTTACCATTTTGTTTTGCTTTTGGTGCTCATTTTTAAATTGGAAAAAAACGGACACAACCTATGTTAACATCCATTAGATACTATATTGCCATTTTAGTAAACCCTTCACAAAAATCAGAATTCTTCAAAAACAAGTCGGGCACTGCGAAAGGCTATCATAGTTATGATCGGGTCTTACAGTGTTACCGACTTCCGAGCATATAAATGTATTATGCCTCGACATAAATATGATTTTAATTATTATAAATTAATGCTTGTCTGCATCAGAGAAGAATAATTATTTTTGTATTCTTAAGCCCAGCAAATCGTTTAAGTTTCATCAATCAACTCGGCATCGTTAAATGTATGACAAGAGCGTGGATTCAATACACAGAAAAGTAGTACTGTTCGGTATTATAATAGATTCCAAAATTGTTTTATTTCAAGTAGTTTTTGATTTATATATGCTTAAGTGAATACAAGTTTACCGAAAATAAATACGAGGCGTATCCAGAAAGTAAGTGTACTGAGGCTCTCACGACCGGATGGATTTTATTTTCGACATGTTGGCTACACTTCCGTGTAGCCTGACCCTTACCCTCCGCAACGAGACCGGTTCGAGGTCAGTACGTTGAGAAGTGTCGACACGACAACACGTTTCGTGAAAAATGTTAATCCAATCTCCCGCCAAGTGCGAAATACGCGGCGTCATCCGTTATCTCGTTTGGAAGGGAAAACCTCCGGTTGAGATTTATAATGAGGTGAAAACTGCATATGGTGATAAAGCTATGAATCGTACGAGTGTGTACAAGTGGTGTCGCGAGTTTAAAAACGGTCGTACGTCTGTGCATGATGATCAGAGGAGCGGAAGACCTTCAATTGTGACTGACGAAATTGACGAAATTGTTTTGGGACCGTCAAGGCATAATTTTAATTGAATATATGCCTCAAGGGGAGACCATCAACTCTGCAAGATACTGTGAGACCCTAAAAAAATTGCGGAGGGCGATTCAGAACAAGAGGAGAGGCATGCTGACAAAGGGAGTCTGCCTGCTGCACGACAATGCAAGACCACACACGGCCAACGCCACGAAGGAACTGCTCGCCTCGTTTAAATGGGATGTCCTGAACCATCCCGCGCATTCCCCTGACCTAGCACCTTCAGATTACTATCTCTTTACCTCCCTGAAGCTGCACATGGGTGGAAAAAGGTTTTCAACCGACGAGGAGGTAAAGGAGGAGGTGGAGAAGTGGACGGAGGGGTTGGCGGGAAACTACTTCGAGGAAGGCATCAAAAAGTTGATACCGCGCTTCACCACCTGCATTGAGAGGAATGGCGACTATGTCGAAAAATAGCTTACATATGTACTACGGTAACCACGTAATTTTTTTGTTTAAATAAAAAAAATTGTAGCCTACAAAAATTCAGTACACTTACGTTCTGGACTTACCTAGTACTATAATGAACTTACGGTTATCACTTAAAGCTTGTTTAAAAACTTTCAGGTAGATTGGAAAATATTGCAACGAAGCAATAAATCCGAGAGATTGTACTATATAAAACGAAAGTGTAATACAATACCCGACGACCTCTGTAATCTAGATAGCACGACACTTGATTTCCATCCAGGGGCTTAGGGTTTGATTCCCGGTCGTACCAAAAAAATTGGGTCTCAATCTCGAATAAGAGTTCGTTTGGTAACAAAACTTGCAGGTAAGTGTGCGAGTATTGTTACCTCTTTATATCTATAAGTGTTGTTCTGAATTGTAGATTGTTCAAAATTCGAAGGCTCGCTTTGCTATTTAGATATGTTGAAGTTCATACAAAAAAAAAGTATTTTTGAAGTCTAGTGTTTATCTTCTTCTTCTCCCCAGTGTCATGTCAGGTCCCTCCAACGTTGAATATCATCTGAGAGTAGGCATCTTTGTCCCCGGCAGGCAGCCCGAAAAAGATCGCCAACGCTCCTTATACCAGTCCAATCACGTATATTGCGGAGCCAAGAGATTTGCTTCCTGCCAACATCTCTTTGACCCTCTATTTTGCCTTGGATGATCAGGTGCAGTAATTTTTACTTTGCTCCTCTAAGTACATGACCCAAATAGGACACCTATCAGATTTTACTATTAGTCAGTCATTCTCTATCAACTTTGGGTCTTTGAAGAACCCTTGTGTTGCTGACCATATCCGTCCAGGGTATCCGTAGCATTCTCCGGTGCATCCACATTTCGAATGCTTCCAGTCGGTGTTTATATCATAAACAGTCATAAAACAAACACTTTACATAAAATGTGCAACTCATGTCTGGTTGGTTGCAAGATATTGTCGAAGGCAACATATCTGGCGATTTTACTTATGTGCTATGAAATTAAAATAAATAAATAGATTAAAAATTCAACTGTATCGGAGTATGCGTCACATACATTAGTCCTTTTTATTTTGTACCTGTTAACATTATTATATGATTGTTGCATTGTAATAAAACGTCCATTTGTGTGGTCTTCGCATTATCAGATGATCGGACGGCCCATGCACGTGATAAACGCGTGACAAGTATTGAGCTAGCGCAGGATGACGGTAAAGAAGTCCGATCAAGGTGTTTGCGATGTGCGAAAGACTAAACACAAGGGACGCTAAGTGAGCAAAATATATTTTCATCTAAAACGTTATACTGTTTTAATTTCTACAAATATTACCGCTTAACCTTTCCCTTCCTGTGTTAAAAAAATTGGCCAGTTCCGGTGTTGTGTATTCAATACACATATAAAAATGAGTGATTTAAAATCGGAAAAATAAGAATATTCATAGCCAATCGCTTAAATTAATTAAATTTGAAGTCAAAAGTGATAATAATTGAAATTTAATTGCGTAAAACATGAAAAAAAAAAAAAACATCGGTCAACATTCACAAAACAGGCAAAGCGACCGGCTCTACCAAAAGTCGCCGAACTACTGAGCGAGAAGAGCGAGTGAACTGAGATTCTATTTCTTGCGTTCCCATATACCGAAGTAAAGTGAGAGTCAGACGTGAATATCGTCGCTTCCTCACCCATAGCGGTTTTTTAGAATGAATATACCTACGTCTCACATTGGCACACGTTTGATTGTATTGGTGAATTTATTCCCGATTTTTACAAAATATCTCTGATATGGCCAATAAGTGTTAATTATTATTTATATATTTTTTTTCATTCAATGCGTAAATGTATTACGGAGGAATACCTAAAATCTGAAGCCAGTATTTATTATACTCGTATTTATAGAGATATTAAAGTTTTTACTAGTAATGTGTACTAATTACACATCACATGGGAGGAAAGGAAGAAAACACCGCAGAAACTAAAAACTGAGAGTCAGACGTGAATAGCGTCGCTTCTTCACCCATAGCGGGTTTTTAGAATGAATATATCTGTCACACGTTTGATAGTATTGGTGAATTTATTCCCGATTTTCACAAAATATCTCTGATGTGGCCGATAAGTGCTAATTATTATTTATGTATTTTTTTTCATTCAATGCGTAAATGTATTACGGAGGAATACCTAAAATCTGAAGCCAGTATTTATTATACTTATAGAGATATTAAAGTTTTTACAAGTAATGTGTACTAGTTACACATCACAGGGGAGGAAAGGAAGAAAACATAACAGAAACTAAAAAGTGAGAGTCAGACGTGAATAGCGTTGCTTCCTCACCCATTGCGGTTTTTTAGAATGAATATACTACGTCACAAACTAGTACACGTTTGATTGTATTGGTGAATTTATTCCCGATTTTCACAAAATATCTCTGATGTGGCTGATAAGTGCTAATTATTATTAATATTATATTTTCCATTCAATACTTAAATGTATTATATTACGAAGGGATAGCTAAAATCTGAAGCCAGTATTTATTATATTTATAGAGATATCAAAGTTTTTAGAAGCAATGTGTACTAGTTACACATCACAGGGAAGGAAGGGTTAACAAGGAAACTCTTTTCTTATCCCAACTCTTTACCGGGACTCATTGAATTCTCTGTGACGTATTCTTCGAGAATTAAGAGGCAACCATTAACATATTATTCTACAGTTTTTTGTACCAGTGCTATAAAATAACAATAAAATACGTTAATCTTAGATATGTTACAAACAATTATGTGAAGCGAATGTAAACTTTGTGAAGTTTCATATTTCGTCGAAAGAAATTACTATTTATTGTTTTTAAGTTGCATTGTGTTTTTCTTAATAACGCAAACTCGTTCAAAGGTTTTCGTGCAACACGCACGCACTCCATAAAGTGAAAAGAGATAATCAGTTGTTCTTTTTTTTATATATACCATTTAAATATACAACCAATTAATGTGAATACTTCTTCAATTGATTGAGAAATTAATTTGACCGTAATTAACGATGATTAAAAAATACGTTGTACTCGTATTAACAATAAATAATTTTCGGTTTCGTCGAGACCTTAATGTGAAAGAACGTGACCGACTTTTGTTTTAGATATTTATGCGGTTTCTTATTAAAAATAGTGCAATGATTTCCCTTTGTCTTTCGCACCACAGTATATGTTATATGAATTTTATACTTGTACGAGTATATACTACTCGATATGGTCGAAATCGATATGGTCCCCTTCAAAGTACTCCCCATCGACTGCAACGCACTTACGCCAGCGCTTGATCCAATCCTCGAAACACCGCTGGTACTCAATTTTCGGTATGTCCATCAGAGCCGTCTTCGATTTTTTTCATGATATCCTCTCGAGTGCTGTAACGCGTTCCGCGAAGCGGTTTTTTAAGTCGGTTGAACAGGAAAAAGTTGCTGGGAGCCAGATCAGGTGAATTCAAAAGCTGCTGGATAGTAATCGTGTTATTTTTGGTCCAAAACTCATGGAAATCATGTCTGTTTTTATCGGTTTTTTCATCGGTTTTCGACTGCCACTGTGTTCGTCATCCTCGACCGACTCACGACCACTTCTGAAGCGTTCGTGCCACCGAAAAACACTTCTCCGACATTTCCAAGGTCTGCGGACCATTAAATCCGTTTTTCACACAAAATTTAATGCAAACTCGTTGATGCACAGTTGATGCCATTTTCAAACTTGTAAAAAATCGAAAACACGCATAAAGGTAGATGTACTCAGTACAACGTAACTTTTACAAATGTCAAGCTATGACGCTGAAATTTAGAGGGATGTGTCAATGATATATGTGGTAACCTAACAAAAAACAAATCCAATCGGGTGACTGACAGCGCCACACGGTGGCCGGTCCTAAAACTTTTTGATCTAGGTAGTATTCTTCCCTTGTGTCTCCTGAGTCTTGCTGCTAAGACAGTATTTTGGTAGTACTGAGTTAGATGAAATGTGTAAATGTAGGACAAAGGGAGAGGAGTGTTGTATAAATGTAATGGGATATACTAATGAGTCGGAAGAATTCGGGAAGAGGATCGGGAAAAGACAGAAACAGAAATGATCAGCTTCTATGCCCCTCCAACAAGTTTCGACGGCGGGTCCACGAAGTTTACAGTGCAGTTTCCACGCAGTTTATCATTTTCAATATAACTTGTAAAAAATATTTTTATCAATCTAACGTAATGAGATATCTGAATGTCACCGAATGATCAGACGACCTCCGTGGCCTGGTGGTAAGACACTTATCTGCCGATCCGGAGGTTGCGGGTTCGATCCCCGCTGGAACTCAGATTTTTTTAAATAGTATTCCAGTCTAGTTTTCACTTAGGACCTATAAAAACATATTTCTGGTTAGTTGGAAGAGATTGCCACATGGCAATAAACTCGCCAGATTAAAAACAAAAAATGATGATTGATTATGTTTAAGAAGGGTCATCCGATTCTTTGGATATATTAGAGAGAGTTGTCGTTGCTGAAAGCGTGGAAGGACGACGTACAAGAGGAAGACCAGTTTTGATTAAGTTGAAAAAAGGAACTTTAAGATTGATTGGATATGTGGAGATAATGAATGACGAAAGAATGACTATAAGTCAGAAGTATTGTGCGTGGAAGAGGTATACCGAGGAAAACGTGGCTGAACTAAATCGACAAGATTTTGAAAGAAGGTAAAATTTGAAGTATGAATAATAAAATATTGTGCATGACAAGATGTGTGAATGTAGGAGACAAAAGTTGTGTGCTTAGATATAAAAATTTGAAGATCTGTTATCTCTGTTTACCCCACAAGAGGCACGACGTGATGATATGTATGTATTTAATATCTAGATATCAGGCCTAACATTTTAGAAACCATTACCAGGGCCATTGTTTCAGTATATTTTGAATATTTTATTCATGATTGGAATTAGGTTAATAATTTCTTACATAATTTATAATATATAGATATTCTTCCGTCTGGAGCATCCTTTTATGCATTCAAAAGCACACTACTCTTGAGGGGTGTTTAATGTAGAAACTGCGCTTTACAAGTCATGTATTAGTTGTTGAATAAATAAAGGTTTAAACTTTCCTCTAAAGACATATTTGTTCAATACCTGTTCAAAGTTTACATGTTCACCGTCAAACAAACTGCACATTAAGCTCTGTCAAAGCTTGTTATATATAATCCTTCAGATTACTATTTGTGACTAGTACATTATTCAAAGCGAGCTTACTTTGATACACAGGTGGATTTCAACTAAACCAATTAAAGGGCGCATAATTACTAAATCCACTGTATCACAAATATGGACAAGTACTTAACGTAAAAAATACAGATTTTGAAATAAGCAATATTTTAATTGTAACGGGAGGATTGTAAATATTAAAGACTTTCAAATAAACAATAATTGGATTGTATTGTAGCGGGAGGATTTATTTATTTTAATACTTTTCTTGTTAACCCTTCCCTTACGGTGATAAAATTGAAACGCGCGCTCCGGTGTTGGGTAGTGAGTACGCGATCAAAAATTAGCGATTTTAAATCGGAAAAATAATTCATAGATAATCCTGTTAATTAATTATAATTGAAGTTAAAAATTATAATAATTGAGATTTATTTGCTGAAAACATTAAAAAAACCATCTGGCAACGCTCACGGAACGGACGTAGATCTAGTCTCGTTGCCAGCACAACAGCTACTGCGGCGCGGCAGGGTTGGTGGCTAACTCGGGCGTGGCTTACACTTACGAGGTTGAGACAATTGAGCTCCTCGCTATTCAGTGACATATGCAAAAGTGAGATGCGAATATAGTGTCGCGCTTCCCGCATACTCTTCACCTATCGTCAAGACCCAAGATCGAGGCACTCACAGCGTTTAAATGCGAATTTGTTTCCAATATTCACGAAATACTTACGATATAGTCGATAAATTCTGATTATTATTAATACTATTTTTTAAATCAATGCGTAAATATATTATGGAGGAATACCTTAAATCTTAACCTTATATTTATTATATTTATAGAGATATTGATGGTTATTAGAAGCAACGTGTAGAAGATACCCAACACAGGGAAGGAAAGGTTAATATTGTATTTATTATATTTATAGAGATATTGATGGTTATTAGAAGCAACGTGTAGAAGATACCCAACACAGGGAAGGAAAGGTTAATATTGCCAATCGACAATCTCATCTAACCAACCAGACCAAAGTAAATGAAGCAAGTTACATGGTCGCAAAAAAAAACATTCAAATTACTATCCATCCCCACGAAATCCATGAACACATATACTCGTAGGTATCAGCATACGCCCACTAACCCCTCAAATACGAGAAATCACCCGAATATTATATTTAATTTAAAACGAGATATCATCAATCAAAGGAATAGGAAGAGATGGTGGAGAGAAAAGAAAAAAAATCAGTTATGACACGTTACATTACTGACTAGAAATTAAGAGTTTTTTTAGTCGCTTATTAAATCATGCTAAAGACGGAGAGAGCAGAGTCTCACTGCATGAACAGTAAAGAACGACGGAAAAAAAGAAAAGCGATGAACCGGAAAATCCGAAAAAAGGAATGCCAAGGAAAGAATGGTTGGATTGAGTGTACGATATGTTTTGAGAGAAGGAAATGTATATTTTGAAAAAGTAGGATACCTACCTAGTAAATAAATAATTGTCAAAATAATAAGTGAATTGTTAAACACAATTAAATTAAATTTATTATTGTCAGATAGTAAACATACAGGGTCAACGACCGATGAAGAATTCAAGGATTGTCACACGCTATGAACAACAACAATATTTACTATTTACAGTGTCTGCGAATTGGCTAGCCATCTCCAAATACAAATAATTAACCTACCGCCAATTCATGCGCTAGAGCAAGGCAGATATGTATCGCGAATGTATTCACTCATTGGTATTAATTGTCCGCGCGCCGAGAAATAAACATATTATTATTGTCATTCATTCAACTGTCAAGACTTGTTATTTATTTTACCCGCTGTCCACTTATCGTTTTATATCCGCATTCCTGAGTCTATATTCATTGAATACAAATCAAGATCATCATGACTTATAGAGATAAGCAATCCGCTATATTGATGACCCCGCACGAAAACTGAATACGTATCTCGACTATATAGAAATGTAAAAATTCAAAAGAATTCACGCATTCTAACAGCATTTACTCGACTCTTATAACTCATTTTCCACGTCTATGTTTCACTCCGTATATCAATGCTGGCACTAATACTCTTTTGTGAACCACCATTTTATTAAGTCTTTGTTTTGCTCGATTTGAATATGTATCTTTCAGTGCCCAAATACTTTGTTTCCCATTACTACACGCCGTTAAATATCTAGTTCCACCTTTCTAAGAATATACGAGGGTCATCCAGAAACTAAGGCTACAAGGACCCCTGAGGCCGGAGGAAATTTTTTGTTTCAAAATTTGTGCATCTGACGTATAGGGGGGGGATCCTAACGGTCAGTTTGTTTGGTCCCGCGTGTTTGTTTGCCATTTTGTTCAGTCACAGTAAATTCTTCCGATGGACAGGTCGTCGCGAGCTTCCGCCAACTCTCGTCCGTGCGAGACCCGCGCGGTCATCAGTTTTTTGACTTTGCAGAACAATACCGCCATGAATATCCATCGGAAGCTCGTGGAAGTTTATGGTAGTGATGTGACGAGTCGACAACATGTCACGAAGTGGGTTAGGTTGTTCAGAAAAGGCTGTACTGACGACGAGGCAAGGCATTGATTTCTGACGAATTTATGCAAACAATTGAAGAACAAGTGCGAAATGACCGCCGTGTGAAACTTGACGACCTTAACGAAGAATTTTTTGACATTTCTCGAAGTCTTCTTGGAAATATTGTGTCGGAAAAACTTGGTTACAAGAAGTTGTGTGCGAGATGGGTGCCCAGAATGCTCACACCGGAGCACCGTCAAAATCGCATGACCGCCGCGCCTGAATTTTTGGATCGTTTTGCACAGGAGGGAGAAGCTTTTCTGGACTCTATCGTAACGGGGGATGAGACATGGGTGTGTCACTACACCCCAACAATTTTCTAACGATCAGAAGGTCGAGGAAGCTGTGAAGAAGTGGCTGAAAGAGCTGGCGGCGGAGGTTTATGACACTGGCGTACAAAAGCTGGTGCCCCGACTACAGAAATGTCTCGATCTCGACTGCGACTACGTTGAAAAATAGTCTAATATATTTTGGAAGTATCCTATGAATTTCAATTAAATACAATCATTTTTCGATCCTACATAAATGTTGTAACCTTACTTTCTGGATGATTCTCGTACTTTCCAATTTGCAGAAGTCTTCAACTTGTTATAACATTTTCTTGTTTATATTCATAGTCAAGGGAATATAAATTGAAATCAAATCGCTCACAAATAACACTTTAGACATAAATAACAAGTCAATCGACACATCAAACGTGAAACACTTCGTGTTGCATGTGCCGTATATAAACCTTGTTCATGATAATCAAGGTGACCCATCGCGCATATTTCATCCAATGGGAAGGAAAAGGTTAAGTATTTCAAGGTTTCTCCTATTCAATGTCACAAAAATATTGACGTCATCGTATCATAAAATGCACCCCCATTTTGTCGATATTTCTAAATGGGCTTTATAGTCCATGAAATACGATAGTTCAAATATTAACTAAATTTTTTTGTATATTTTTCATCCCCTTCTTAACGTTATTCTCCACGTTGGAGGTTAGCAATCATTATAATTATTTTAATTAATCCTCAGTGAGATACAGGCAAAAGCCTAGTTTACTGGGGATACGACAAATGAAAGGCAACAAACCCAGATCCATTAAAATTATATGTCCAAATCAAATTACCTGTTGTTTTTTCTCAAATTGTGTATATTTCTTGTCATGTGTAATAATAAATAAATAAATAAAATTTTTTGTCTGTAGTTGGTCCGAACAATATCTCCCGTCTTCAGTGGAACCACTATCTTAGGTTCTTCAGCCAGGAGTTTCTTCTTCCTGCATTTCGCTTTCCTTGTATCTTTCCCTGCAATATGACTTGAATTACTTCGTCTTTGTTTTCTCTCATGAAGAGCCCATAGTTTTGACCTCTAACTGCAAATAAGTACTTTATGTCTTTTTCATACGTCTGAGGACTTCTTCAATGCGCAATTTGTCTACCCAAAAAATCTATAACATTCTCATGTAGCACAACATTTCAAATGCTTCCATTGGTTTGATGGTGGTTTTGGTGATAGTCCAAGTATCCACGCCATAAAGAAGAACTGAAAAGATATAATATTGTATAGTCTCAATTTGAGGTTGAAGTCTCTATCAGAGAGAATATTTTTCAGTTTGAAGAAACAGTTCCATGCCATCTCAATTCTGGTTCTTATTTCCCAGGAATGATCTCACTGGTCATTTAGCGAGCATCCCAAATGCATGTATTTATACTCTTTTTCAATATATTCGGATCTTACTCTCAATGAGGCCTCTGGTTGTTGATTCCCTCCTTACTGATAAGCATAATAACAAAAAAGGCACAATTTACACAGCGTCATTTAGAGAGCAAACTCTTCTCAAAGGCGCTTTAACTTTGAATTCGACCCCACTATTATTGACATATTTTAAAATATTACAAAATAAATATAAATAAGTTGAGTGTAAGGATAGGAAGGTAGTAACCGCGGCTATTAGATTAGGTACTTCCTCGCATCTGCATTGTTCACAACAATATATTTGGTAAGAAAACCGCAGAAAACTTACCAAGAGAAGACGAACTACAAAGATACCTTTGTAGGTCTTCCGATGTGCGATGATAACAAGTAGTAATATATTCGGCTTTAAGTGTAATGCAGTGTTCAAATATGGTCATAAATTTCGATAAGACCTCTCAAAAATGGATTGTCTTTAAGTGTTTCCTTAAACTGCACACACCACCCATATCTTTAATACTTAGTCATATCATTCCGCCCCACAGGACCAGCAACGGTAAAAGCTCTATCATAATTCCTCGTCATATTGGATCGATTTGGAACAAACAATTTATTATATGGAGAAGAAATCGACCTTAAAGTTTTATTTTTCTCCGAATGAACATCTTTCAGACACATATTTAAAAGATACAATAGACACACCACATCTTTCAGACACATATTTAAAAGATACAATAGACACACCACATCTTTCAGACACATATTTAAAAGATACAATAGACACACCCTATTAAGATATTTGAAAACAAAGATACAAAGTTTGAAATCAATCCATTCGCGACACTTAACCCAGTATAGCCTTTTTTTAGAAACAGACTAATATAATAATGTTTATAAATGTATAAAAAGTGCCATTTGTATGATATATGTGTAACTTGTATCGAGATGACGTTGAATAAAGAATTATATACGTATAACAGTCTGCAGTCCGTCGGTAAGTGAAGATTTCTGACCTTTCAGACAGCTTTCAATGCAGTCGACTTATAAATTATTCAAGCTAATTCTCGGATGCATTCAACATTAACCGTATAATAACAACTAATAAAAATATTTAATACAGATTTGTTTTATTTTCCTCAGCAATAAAAGTGCAATCATGACAAAGAAGAAGAAAAAACTATTGCGAGTGATTTTATAATTATAAATTGTTCCCATCATGCACACAGGTATTTGCAAACTTGCACCGTTGTTAAATGTACTACTTGATATGAATCGAGGATTGCCAACTGATAAAAACAAATAAAATAAATCAATTAGATAATGTATTAAAACTTGTAACCAGTGTCGGACTTAAATAGACAGCACCCCTAGGAAATTTGTAGCTGGTGCCCCTCTCTTCATATTAAAACAAAACAGATGAGTGAGACTCTCGCGTGGTAGAAGTGAAACTTCTTAGCTCTTAGGAAAAGTTGATTTTATGCATTGCTGTTTTTCATTTGTTAACGATTTTTTGTTTTTTTTTAGGATTAGGAAATGGTTATGTGGAATTTAATTAAATAAAATCAAAAATGGTTATGCGGATTTTAATTCAAGAAAATCTCACTTAGTTAAATAAAAAATATATATTTTTAATAATAAATAATAATAATTTAAAAATAAATAATAATTGTAATAATACTCGTAATATAATACACTTAATTATATTAAATTTATACTTTTTAATATTATATATACTAATATTTTTATGTTATTGTTAATTATAAAATTAATAATTTTTTAAATAATTATTTATTTATTATTATAATATTTTTATAACATTATTAATAATACATTATATTATATTATTAATTAATTGTATTATATTTAATTATTATGTAGTTCTAATATAATTATTAATATTATAATAAGATATGAATATTATAATAATTATATATTAAATACAAATTATATATTAAATAAATATTAAATTAAACTAAATAATTTAATATAAAATAAAATTACTAAATGTTAAATATGTTAATATAAAAATAATAACAATTTTAATAATAATTTTAATAATAACATAATACACTTAATAATGTTGAAATAATATTAATTATTATTAATAAGAAATAATTATTAGTATTAAAATAATTAATAATATTTTATTAAATAATAAAATATTTAATAATAATAAATAATAATTTAATAATTATAATGTAATACACCGTTTCAATTTTCGTGACGTTAAGGCTAATTAGCCCTACCGCGCCAATAGAAGTTTCACTTCAAAAATGCTAACCTTTTTCATTTCGTTAAATTGATACGGGACGATTGATAAATATATCATAGGGTTATTGATAGCAACATTGTATTTATTACGTACGTATATAATATTATGTCCAGATAATAGCGAAGAAAATATATTTAAGAGAGAAGCTATCAAAAGGTCTGGAAAGGGCTCATTTTATAATTTCGCACCACACAACAAATACTACAGTTTTGCTTTCTTCTCCGTTAATGCATCAGTTTATGTTCATATATACTGTTACGTCAGACAGACTCTATTGAGAAAGTGGCTAATGCATTTAGTCTGTTTTATTTTAGAGTAGATCTAAAATATGTTTTTAATTGTTTCGACAGCGAAACAAATACTTCGTTCCTCAGAACAGTTTGTCAATTTTGTGCATAAATAAAATAATTTAATATTTTGACAAATATTGTAGTTAGTAATTTTTAATTCATTAGTAATTATCTAAGCTGAAGCATTGAACAATCGTAGTTATCATTAGATTTTAAATATGAACTGAAGCGAATATATTATTGCATAAAGCATTTGTCTAAATTATTTTTGTACATATTTCTATAAACTAATATATGACTCCTTGGGCGCCACCTTTTGCTTGGTGCTCGTAGGCAAATGCCTAGGTTTGCCTTTTAGCAAAAGCGTTTGCCCTGCATGTAAATATACTAAGTAAATAGTTATTGTAAAAAAAAAGTAAATTATTGTAATTTTTTTCATGGGATTTATATTATTATTGCGTAATACTTAATGAATTAATAATCATAAATTTTTTTGATCCTTGTTTATTTTCATGAGGAATATTTCAAATTAATAGATTTATTACTATCGTAAAAAATCATATACAACCTTAACCAAATAGTATAAAGAATTATTCAAGAAAAATATTTGAATTCATTTTTAAGTCAACATTCATCTTTCCTCGGCGTTTTCTGCGGTTTCCTTACTAAATATGTTTTTCTTAACATATGCAATAATGCTACGGATACCCTGGATGGATCTTCAAAGAGCCAAATTTGATAGAGAGTTGCTGACTAATATTAAAATACGAAAGGCGTCCTAATTGGGTCATGTACTTAGAGGAACAAAGTACAAATTACTGCACCTGATCATCCAAGGCAAAATAGAAGGCCGTAGGGGCTATCAGTTCGATATTTCATCGACGCAGCTTCCTTTCACCCAAAAATAAGCTCCTCCTCTATAAAACCCTTATTCGTCCTATCTTGACCTATGCTGCACCCGTTTGGGGTAGTGTGAGCAATACGGATCACCTGAAACTCCAGAGAGTGCAGAACAAGGCATTCAAGATATCTTTTAACACCCATCCCAGAACAAATCTTACCCGACTTCACGCTGAACAGCGAGAAGAAACCCTACAACACCACATCCTCGCTTGGACCGTGAAGTTCTATAAAAGCCAACAAAATCACAGCAATCCCTTAGTCGCTGCCCTGGGGGCTTACGAGAGTAAATCCGACCTACCCTTCCGTTATAAGCACAAGCTCCCGAAGCATTATCTGTTGCCTGACTAGTCCACCTTCAGTATTAGCTGGGACGACCAAGGTCTGAGTGAATGTGATGGAATACAAGTAGCCTGAACGAGTGGACTTGTTTTTGCTGAATAATTAGTGTAATAATTGTTATCTAGTTATAAGTAGTATGTAGGTGTTAATTATTTCTAAGATCTCATATATTAAGATTGAATAAATAAAATAAAATGATATGTAGGAAAATAAGTTCATAAATTATAACATATAATTAAGATTAGTTAAGTAATAAATTTGTATATAGGTATAGCCTTGACAAATGTTTGTATAGTAATTTACTTGTTAAATAAAAAAAAAAAAAAAAAAAAGAAGGCCGAAGAGGTGTTGGCAGGAGGCAAATCTCATGGCTCCGCAATATACGTGATTGGACTGGAATAAGGGGTGTTGGAGATCTTTTTCCGGTTGCCGGGGATATTCAACGTTGGGTGGTCCTGACATGACACTGAGAAGAAGAAGAAGAAACATATGCAGATTCTTAATCTAATGTTCGCAGTGACCACCTTCCTAGCCTTACATACAACTTATTCAATTTTTTTTTGTAATATTTTTAATGTGTTAACAATAGTGGGTTAAACTCCAGAGTTAGGCCACCCTTGAGGAGAGTTTGCTCCCTAAACGACGCTATATAATTTGTACCTTTATTATCATTAAATTTGAAAGTGGATTGTTAAAATGAAGAAATAAAAAGCATCAAACAATATTCAAGTACGGTGCATAAATGTATTGAATAACAAAGAAAAAAATATTATTTTATTTTATTTTAACGATATTTACAAATCCATGTGTGTTTTACAAAGGTGAATGTCATTAGATTTTTAACGTTTGTTGACACAAGGTCTTGACACAAAGGTGTGTCATAAGAAAAAAGGAATTTGTTATTACAATAAACAATATAGAATGTTCGTTGTTGTGCAGAACAATGTATCACTAGTGTACACAAAACCGGCGTAGTAATCTGTGGTACTGAGTAAACTCAAAATATATATATTTTATTATCTTTGCCTTCTTTTATTTGGACGGGTCCTAAAGTAATAACTAGGTTCTTGAGGAATGCTCTTTTTTGTTCGAATAATAGGTCCAAATATTTTATTTCGGCGCCGAAGGAGGACGATTGAGGCGGAAGTGAGACGGTTGCATCGTGCAGCGGCGCGGACGACAAGGACGGAATTATGTTACCGACTTGAAAGCTATACCTAATATTCCTATATTATTATAATGTTTTTGAATGGCGACCTACATAGAAAAGGTGTAGTCAACCTGCATCGGTGTTAGGTCGGACTCGAGCGTTGTCTACTAGCAAAAAGCATTGTTTTCTTATCAAACAAGTGTCTTAATATATAATATATGTTGGGAATTAAATCGTTTTAAATTGATTTAATATGTATTATGTACAAATGTATTTTTAAACAGAATTATTTAACATTTAAATGTGAAGAGATGGAATACAAGTAGCCTGAACGAGTAAACTTGTTCTTGCTAAATAATTAGTTGTAACAATTGTTATCTAGTTACAAGTAGTATAGTATGTAGGTGTTAAGTATTTCTAAGAATATATGGATTATGTTATAAGCACAGGCTCTCGAAGCATTATCAGTTGCAATAAATGTTATAAGCACAGGCTCCCGAAGCATTATCTGTTGCCTGAATAGTTCACTTACAGTATTAGTTGGGACGACCAAGGTCTGAGTGAATGTGATGGAATACAAGTTGTCTGAACGAGTGGACTTGTTCTTGCTAAATAATTAGTTGTAACAATTGTTATCTAGTTATAAGTAGTATGTAGGTGTTAAGTATTTCTAAGAATATATGGATTCTGTTATAAGCACAGGCTCCTGAAGCATTATCAGTTGCAATAAATGTTATAAGCAGTCTCCCGAAATATTATCTGTTGCCTGACTAGTTCACCTACAGTATTAGCTGGGAAGACCAAGGTCTGAGTGAATGTGATGGAATACAAGTAGCCAGAACGAGTGGACTTGTTCTCGCTAAATAATTAGTTGTAAGAATTGTTATCTAGTTAGAAGTAGTATGTAGGTGTTAATTATTTCTAAGAATATATGGATTCTGTTATAAGCACAGGTTCCCGAAGCATTATCTGTAGCCTGACTAGTCCACCTACAGTATTAGTTGGGAGGACCAAGGTCTGAGTGAATGTGATGGAATACAAGTAGCCTGAACGAGTGGACTTGTTCTTGCTAAATAACTAGTTGTAAGAATTGTTATCTAGTTATAAGTAGTATATAGGTGTTAATTATTTCTAAGAATATATGGATTCTGTTATAAGCACAGGCTCCCGAAGCATTATCTGTTGCCTGACTAGTCCACCTACAGTATTAGCTGGGAAGACCAAGGTCTCAGTAAATGTGATGGAATACAAGTAGCCTGAACGAGTAAACTTGTTCTTGCTAAATAATTAGTTGTAATAATTGTTATCTAGTTATAAGGTGTTAATTATTTCTAAGAATCCATATATTAATATTGTAAAAAATGAAATAAAATGACATGTAGGAAAATAAGATTAAGTAAGTTCATAAATTATAATATATAAATAAAATAAGTTAAGTAATAAATTTGTATATAGGTATAGCCTTGATAAACATTTGCACCATATATAACTTTGTTTAATAGAAAAAAAAGTGAGAATATTCTACATCATGAACTTAAATTTAAGTGACAGGCCTGTTTCGCTTTTGTAAACAAAGAAAGGTCAGTAACTTTAATTTAAGTTTATTATGCAAGATTTTTTGAACATTTAAATCACTCTTTAAC
Organism: Odontocerum albicorne; assembly: GCA_949825065.1. NCBI lineage: Eukaryota > Metazoa > Arthropoda > Insecta > Trichoptera > Odontoceridae > Odontocerum > Odontocerum albicorne. Next base: position 48,569,607 of record OX463843.1, read on the forward strand.
AATTGAATTCAACAATATAAATTCCAAATCAATTAATATTTACCATATCTTAACTTTTAAAATTAAAATATATTGAATTTTATATCATTTTCAGATAACATGTGTTTAATATGTTTAATATGTATTTCAATTAACATGTGTTTAATATGTCTCTTTAAAATTTAAACCTAGTTTGTTAACGAATTTTATTTAATTATGTATAATATTAGGTGTTAACATAGCTTGTGTCCATTTTTTTTTTCAAATTTTAAAATGAGCACCAAAAGCAAAACAAAATGGTAAAGGTTATACGTCATTCGAAAAAAAAAATTCTGCTCTACAAGATATTGTCAAACGTTGATTTTTGTTGTTTTCACTTAACACATGTGGAACCCAAGCGCCTAACTTTTGGACTTTTCCCATTGATTTAAGATGGCGGTGTACAGTCATGTGACTACAATTCATCTGCTCAACCAATTCTACGGTGGTTTCAAGGGGATCTTCATGAATAATATGGTTTGAGCGGCCCTCATCGAAGTCCACTGGTCGTCCGGAACGCTCCATGACTTTGAGGTCGAAATAACCGTCTTTGAAACGCAAAAACCATTGACGAGCTGTCATTTTATTCATAGAATCTTCACCGTACACTTCGCAAATATCGCGAGCAGCTTTGGCAGCTTTATTCCCTCGATTGAACGCGAACAGAAGGAGGTGTCGAAAATTCTCACGTTCGTCTACTTGACATTCCATTTTGAAGGTTTGTTATCAAATAAAATAATACATGTAACGTAAAAGCAAACACAATATCTTATAGAGCAGAAAATTTTCTTTCGAATGACGTAGAACCTTTACCATTTTGTTTTACTTTTGGTGCTCATTTTTAAATTGAAAAAAAAAAAACGGACCCAACTTATGTTAACACCCAATAAATTGTTAATACATATTACATTCAATCTAAAGAATTTAATTATCACAGAAGTTTAAAGAAAACAGGTTTAGTGATTATCTGAAAACCTTAATAAGGTTGATTAATTAGTTAAAGAGTTGTTTTTATGGTACATCAAAGTGCAACTTTTTCTTCATACTTTTTCTATTTTATTCCATTTTATATTGAAATCTATTCTATACTCTTTTCATTCGAACGACATATACTGATAAAATTATATGAAATCTCCTAAATTCATATATGAAGGGCCACTGAAATCCTACAAGTGAGAATAGTTGAGAATTGTATGTTTATAAATATTTATAAAATATATATTTTTTTAAACTAAACGAAGGCTGGTTTTTGATCGTATGATATATCTATGTATGGTATGCTAGACTTGATAAAAAATTGCATGCAATTTTTAAAATAAAATGCAAATTTATGTAGAAAAAGCGTATATATGATATTTATTTCACTCGTGGTCGATGCAGTCCGCAAAATAATATCGTTCATTTTTTGATGCAATCAACCAACGAAAATGAAGCTGACAAGAATAAAATTCGTATGGAATGCAGAATAATATTATATTACCATATATATAGCGAGTGTTATCAACAAAATCCATATGATAAATCAATCTTTAGTAAAGTAGTAGAAATAAATAGATACGAATGTAAATAAGGTTACAAGTATTATTTATGATAAGGCTGGATAGTTACTTCGACAATATACTACCTTGATCAAAAAGTTTTTACGACTTTATTCATAAAATCGAAAATACAAGTTTATTCATCTAAATTGATATGGCCCCTTCAAAGTACTCCCCATCGACTGCAACGCACTTACGCCAAAGCTTGATCCAATCCTCGAAACACCGCTGGTACTCAATTTTCGGTATGTCCATCAGAGTCGTCTTCGATTTTTTCATGACATCCTCCCCGGTGCTGTAACGCGTTCTGCGAAGCGGTTTTTAAGTCGGTTGAACAGAAAAAAGTCGCAGGGAGCCAGATCAGGTGAATTCGAAGGCTTCTGGATAGTAATCGTGTTGTTTTTGGTTAAAAACTCATGGAAATCATGTCTTTCGCGATTTCAACGCGGTGCTTTTTTGCATGAAATTGAGGTCTTTCGGCACCGGTTTTGCAGCGACACGTCTGAGGCCCAAATCACTAACCAAAATGTCTTGAGTGGATCCATAAGCGATGTTCAAGTCCTCTGCCAGCTCTCTGGTTCTTAAATAAAAAGACCATCAATAAGTTTCTTTTAGCTGTGGTACGATTATATAAAGGATGCAATAATTTGCACTTATTTTTCACAGAAATCACGACCACGAGGGATCTTCGCTAAATACAGTTTCGAATTGGAAGCTCCAAAATATACGTAGAAAGATACCCAAGAAGAACCTACATAAAAAGTGGAGGAGGGCATGACGTGACTAGGAATACATCCCTGAGTGACTGCCGAGAAGAGAGAGATGGGGGAAAAAGTTTCAAGTAGCCTAGCCTTTGGGCTCGAGGCTTGGCGCCGAGGAAAGAAACGAAGAAAGATTTTATACAATATTTCAGGTTTAGAAAAAAATAATGTGACTTGGATCAATGTATTCCTAGAAAATAGACAGATGACAGACTTTTTACTCAAAATGCACATTTTTCTTGCACTTTAGTCCATGACCTAACAACTACCGATGAAATTTGACAGTCGTAATTGTACATACAATTTTGTAGATGGTATTATAATAGTTTTTACGTTTTTCATCAGTTTTTAATCGATATTATAGAATGTATATTAATTTTAACGGGTATTATGACGTCACAGCGCCATAAGTGCATTATGGTGCGTTTTCAATAGATTTTTTTTCATGCAACATTTTTATCGTATTATACCTTCAATGTATCTGAAAAATTGTTTCGGACACACTGAATAGCGTGGTTAGGAGTTAAAATTGTATTTGGCCTCAGTATGGGAGCCTTCGGGTTTAGAACTTGTCGTATAGGCACGGAACTCGTGGTTTGTCATTAACGTATTGGCAACACTACCACTCGGCACGTGCGAGTATTACCAAACTCTTTTACCAGATTAGTACAATTGTTTTGGGTATCATATGAAATCGAAACCATAACAATTTTATTCAATAATAATAGTCAATAATAATTTTACCACTAAGCTACTGAGGTCATTTACAATGTTATAGGATTTGTTTAAAAAAATTTATTTAATATCATTTTACATCTGTTATGTATTAAAAACTATTTACGCGTGGGCTGCAAATACCCATTGTTAAGATAAAAAAATTGAAGGAAAAATCTACGAAAGTAATAAATTGTAGGCAATATAGAGAATATTTTGTGTTGTATCTAAATATTTGAATACTTTACCTCGACAGAAGCGCGTCGGGGAAAATTTGAATACAGTATTAGGATCCGCCATGAATAAATAAATGCGAGTCAGGCGCTCTACTAAGGCAATGCATGGGTTAACAAACTAAACTTTGTCGAGTGCAAACTTAGACTTGTGTTATACTGTGGATTTGGGTAATCTTTAGAAAATATACAAGATTAATCATTTTATGCGAGGCTGTACAAAGACCCAGGTGGTTAAGTCCATAAGAACACGTCTTCCAGCCCATATGTTGCAAGTTAAAAAGTTGTCGTATATATAGGGTCTGTATTTCGCTTAAACCTCCTTCGACGTCTTTCTAATTAGATGAAAGAAAATGCTAAATAGCGATAAAACTACAATGTTTTTTTTTTTTTTTTATTAAACAAAGTAAATTATTGTACAAACATTTGTCAAGGCTATACCTATATACAAATTTATTACTTAACTAATCTTAATTTGTACCGGACGGGGCACAAATACTGTAAATAGGCACGTTGGTTGCCGCGTCGCGCTCAGAGAATCGAGGTCGCGAATTCCGTAGCGAAGATCCAGTAGAAGAAGAATAAGGTAGCAGGGAGAGATTCCTCTCAGGCAGTCGAAGTAGGGTAGCGGGTCTCAAGTAAAACACGGTAAAGTCGGTAGTACTGAGAAGTATATTTCGCAATAAGGGGACCCTCTATATTAATGGTCCGCCGGTCATCACAAGCTCCCGTTACCCACGAAATACAACAACTTTCGAGGTTTTGAGCGCTACTTAACCCGGCGGGGCCCACGACCTACTCCGATGCATCGCTGCGCAAGTCACATTTCCATTGCGGTCGCGAATGCAATCGGAGTCAAACAAACATACATTTTACACATAAACATTTTACATATTATTCCAAAATATAGCAAATACTCGTACATAGAATAACACAATACATATTTCCATAGCATAGAATTACATGACAGTTATACATATAACAGAGTTCATACACAGTTTAAATAGACAAATATTAGGGTGAATTTGCCTCCAGATCTACACAGCATTGTCTATTTCATCATACCACATACACACACAAGGATGACGGCACACGTCCGATACATAATTATATGTTATAATTTATGAACTTACTTAATCTTAATATATGATTTCTTAGAAATAATTAACACCTACATACTACTTTTATAACTAGATAACAATTCTTACACTAATTATTTAGCAAAAACAAGTCCACTCGTTCAGGCTACTTGTAAATCTACAATGTTGTACTGCATACAGCAAATAATTATTTGATTGCATTGAAATATCGAAAAATATTATTATAAGGTCAGCACCAACTGTGGATCAAATAAATAAATAAACATAAGCAAATCCGTTACAAAAATGTATATCTCATTTTGAAAATTACAATACATGCAATTTTTCGATCGTGTCTAGCAGCCATAAATTAAGTCAACGGTTTAAGCGAAACACGTTATGTAATATAATCATGGTCTCGAAAGCTTTCAGTAGAAACTGAGAGATTCGCATTTTCGCAACTATTAAGAATTCGAAATGCATTACCCATAGTTAATAGAAAAAATGTAATGCAAGTGTAGTTAATTTACTGTGCTTTTAATTGTAGCTAACGCACTTTATATTTTAATGGAGGAAACTGAAAATATGATTTGGATTGATAATTATGATTTATTAATTGTAATTTATTTTTATCAAACACTGTTTATTCCACTTTATGTTAAACAGTGTTTGATAAAAACAAATTACAATACCTTTAACCTTTCCCTTCCTGTGCTAAAAAATCATGTGTTGTGTATTCAATACGCATGTAAAAATGAACGATTTTAAATCGGAAAAATAAGAATATTCATAGACAATCGCTTAAATTAATTGAATTTGAAGTCAAAAGTGATAATAATTGAAATTTAATTGCTGAAAACATGAAAAAAAAAAACATCGGACAACGTTCACAAAATGGGCGGATCGATCACCTCGAATGAAATCCCGCTGGCTACCTGAGCCAGAGAACCGAGCGAACTGAGATTCTAGTTCTTGCGTCCCATATACCGAAGTAGAGTGAGAGTGAGACGTGAATATCGTCACTTCCTTACCCATATCGGTTTTTTTAGAATGAATATACCTACGTCACACACTGGCACACGTTTGATTGTATTGGTGAATTTATTCCCGATTTTCACAAAATATCTCTGATGTGGCCGATAAGTGATAATTATTATTAATATTAGTTTTTTCATTCAATGCGTAAATGTATCACGGAGGAATACCTAAAATCTGAACCCAGTATTTATTATATTTATAGAGATATTAAAGTTTTTAGAAGCAATGTGTACTAGTTACACATCACAGGACAGGAAGGGTTAAACCTCCATAATGTTAATGCCTTAACTATGAATAATACGAGTACATTATTTACTCATATACGAGTATAATTGTTAAACACTGCTATCTTGTTTTCGGCCAATAATCCAAATTTTTAAAGCTTTATTAATTTGATGTTTCTTTTTCTGTTTTAAGTTATAAACCAAAACTATTATAACTTTTATAAACCAAAACTATTATAACTTTTATAAAACAAAACTATTATAACTTTTATGGTTATACAAATGTTTTAATTTACAGAAAAACTTATTAGCAAAATATCTATGTATCCCTGTTACCTTATAGTTATACTTCGAGTGGACTCCAGTTAAAAGCAGTATTCAAGACGTTTGTTCAATTTCTTGAACAAATTTTAAAACAACTCAGCATATGTAAGATGGGATTAACTTTAAAAAAGATATTGTTTGAGAATATAATGATACTCGTATTGCCTGTTCTGACGGTTAAGATATTGTGTGAGAATATAATGATACTCGTATTGCCTGTTCTGACGGTTAAGATATTGTTTGAGAATATAATGATACTCGTATTACCTGTTCTGACGGTTAAGATATTGTTTGAGAATATAATGATACTCGTATTGCCTGTTCTGACGGTTAAGATATTGTTTGAGAATATAATGATACTCGTATTGCCTGTTCTGACGGTTAAGATATTGTTTGAGAATATAATGATACTCGTATTACCTGTTCTGACGGTTAAGATATTGTTTGAGAATATAATGATACTCGTATTGCCTGTTCTGATGGTTAAGCATTATTCCAAAATGGTATTTAGGACTTATAATGCAATCAATCGTATTTGACTTTTAAATTTTTTGATGACAATAAATTAGTTAGTTTTGTCATGTCAACTTGTTTTATGATCGCATTTCTTTATTATACGACAATTATACGAGTATATCGAATAAAATATTAATTAAATTTATAAACAAAAACTTATTTTTTTTAACAATAATTGGTAATGGATTTAATATTTAAATATTTCGCTTTCTAATCAGTTTTATAACCTGAAATTAAGAAAGATTCTTTGTTAAGTGATTTGACTTTAAAGTATAATAAAATAACAACAATTTAATGAACTTCAAACTAACCGATCGAATAATTTATTTTTTAAATTTAAAATAATAAAACTAAATATACACTTTCCATTTACCTTTGTTGTGATAAATACATTTAAAGATTTTCTATGTTATGATTCCAGTATATCGTAATGTTTTTTTTTTTTCAATTAACATTTACGCTCGAATTCATAGTCCTCCCTACACATTAAAAACTAATTTCTAACTTTAAAAAAATATTTACAATCGGATCTTACACGTATCAACCATTAGGGTGAGTTAAATTGACGTTTTTTTTATTTGAGAAAGCTACGAAAATGTGTATGAAATATATTTTAAATAAAATTATTTTTACCAAAAAAATCATTTATATTAATGGTTTAGTATTGAATTTGGATTATTTATTCAGGTATTAAAATCAAATTTTATAAAAAAATATCAAATATATCTCGAGTTGATTCGGCGGTGAGGCAGGCCCCCGTTAGCCGGTTGGGCGTCCCTGTCAAGGGCAACGCACTCTCGTCGTTCCCCGCGCAGACTGTTTATTTTAATGATTATACCATGAACAACACAATCGTTATTATTTTTATTTTCTGTTCTTTTTTCTTACTAGAAGCGGCCCGTACGTACATTTCTTAAGCGTACTAAACTTCTTTGTAATTACAAAATTGACAATACGGAATGGTACCTAACTCATTCCTATTCTACTTAACACCCTTTGTTTGGTTTTAATTGGTGTATGTATACCATCAACGTTACTGCACGTTCGCTTGCCGCTCGACTGTGTTTGTTTTTGTCGCCTTCTAACCGCGACGCACTGTATTGGAATCGCATTAGTGAAGGGACAGAATATGCCCTTCGAGTGACGGATTCATGTGTCATAGATATGTAGATGTTTGCATTTTATAATATCGGGGGTGGAATATTTAAAATTTAAAAAATAATATACCATATATTTCGTTTTAAGATGTTATTATCGAAAATTAAATTTATTTATTTTATTTAGAAACTTTCTTGTTAAGTATAACAATAACGAGTTTATTGCCATAAAGCAATCCTTTAACCAAAAAATTATAATATATAAAAACGGATAATGTATGATATATCGCACCGTTCAGAGAGCAAACCCTCAAAGGCGCTCCCAAGTTTGGACTCGAATTTACTATTATTACATACCTATAAGTACTAGGTTAGACAACAAGTTTTGAAAGCGGAAATGAAAATACATTTTTTTTTGGGGGATATCACTTTTATTGATCAGTATAGTCTCCATAAGATCAATACACTTGGTCCAACGATCTTCCAACTTTGTTGTCCCATCACGGAAGTGACTTTCTGGAAGGCCTGCCAAAATACTCCTCTACGACGGCTATAACCTCTTCGTTTGATGAAAAATGCTTTCCACGAAGGAATTTTTTGAGGTGTGAGAACAGCCAGAAGTCAGAGGGAGCTAAATCTGGCGAATAGGGTGGATGCTGCAACAATTCGTACCCCAATTCGCTCATTATCGCGATGGTTTTTTGAGCTGTGTGAGCAGGTGCATTGTCTTGATGAAAAATGATTTTTTTCTCTGCAAACCAGGGTCTTTTCTCACAATTTTTTTCATCCAACTGAGTCGAGTCGATTGTCTTACCAGTTGGAGATAATCTATCAATAAAATTCCTTTTTGCATCCCAAAAAACTGACGCTAACACCTTCTTGGCCGATTTCTGGACACGAATTCGCTTTGGAGCAAAGTGCCTGGTTCACACCACTTTTTAGCCTCTTGTTTTGATTCAGGATCATGGTGGTAGACCCAAGTCTCATCTATAGTGATGATCGACGCAGAAATCCTTTTTATCCTTTCGAAATCGCTCCAAATGTTGCTCAGAAAGTCGCATTCGAACGTGTTTTTGTTGTAGATCTCCAATATTTTCTATGCAAGCACACAACTTTCCCCTCCTCCACATTCATACATCTATTTATATACACAATATATTATTATTCATAAAGGTTCTTTCAAATGAGTGGGTTTTTTAATTCTAGTTTTTTTTAATCTTGAATTAATTAAAACACACAATTTGCCTTGACTTCAAAAAACTTTTTATTTGTCATTATTGAAGTCTATGTATAAAATTTAAACACAAAAAAAAAACAATATCCGCCAAATGTCCACCTCTTGCAGCTCCACAGATGTCCACCCTTTTGTCAAAATTTTCGATGATATTTTGACATAATTGCGGTTTGAACTCACCAATAACGCGAATAATTTCGTCATTCAGGGGGTCATTCTTATAGACCTGGCTTTTCACGTAACCCCAGAGAAAATAGTCCAACGGTGTCAGATCACATGATCTTGGTGTGCAATTAACATCACCGTTTCCGGAGATTCCAATACATAAAATATTTCAACAATATGAACGCGTTGTTGTATTGTACACAACTCCATTTTTATAAATGCCATACATTACACTTCTCAAATGTTACAAGATCCAGGCAAGTTCGCGACACCATCTGTGTTTTATCCAAGAATAAAAAAAACCGCTCAATTTGAAAAACCCTTTACTTCTCATTTGACTTTCTTTCTAAATCTATTCCATTTGGTCCAGCCACGTTAACCACGGTCTATCTCTTCCATCTTGGACTCATTCGATCATTCTTTCTCTCTGTATGTTCAAACGGCCTTAAAGTTCCTTTCTTCGTCTTAATTAACCCTTCCCTTACGGTGTTAAAATTGAAACGCGTGCTCCGGTGTTAGGTAGTGAGTACGCGATCAAAAATTAGCGATTTTAAATCGGAAAAATAAGAACATTCATAGATAATCCCCTTAATTAATTATAATTGAAGTTAAAAATTATAATAATTGAGATTTATTTGCTAAAAACATTAAAAAACCATCTGGAAACGCTCACGGAACGGGCGTACGTCTAACCTATTTGCAAGCCTAGAAGCTACTGTGGCGCGGAACTTCAGGCGCATACCCCGGCGCTTACGCTTATGCTTGCGACGTTGAGACAATTCAGCTCCTCGCAATTCCGTGGAGTATGCAAGAGTGAGATGCGAATATAGTGTCGCGCTTCCCGCATACTATTCACCTATCGTCAAGACACAACGTCGAGGCACTCACAGCGTTTAAATGCGAATTTGTTTCGATATCTTCACAAAATACCCACGATGTAGTCGATAAATTTCTGATTATTATTAATATTATTTTTTAAATCAATGCGTAAATAACTTATGGAGAAATACCTTAAATCTTAACCTTGTATTTATTATATTTATAGAGATATTGATGGTTATTAGAAGCAACGTGTAGAAGATACCCAGCACAGGGAAGGAAAGGTTAAAACATCAATTTCATCCACGCGTTCATTTCTGATGTCTTCATTCCACCTTCTTTCATACATTGACACTCACAAATATTTCCTTAACGCACGCATCTCTTCATCATTAATCTTACTCTTATCCTTCTGCTACAATCCAAGATTGACTTCCATCAAGACACTTTTAAGTATAATCATTTTTGCTACTGTTGATATTGAAAGATGTTGAGTGTAAATATAGAATTCAGTGGCTGCGGCCATTAAATTAGACGTTTCTCCGCAATTCCATGAAATACACATATATTTAAAGGTAATGAGGAAAAGAAAATACATTTTAAAGATAAGCTATCAAAAGCTCTGAGCTCATCTCATGACATACTCCCAGTCGAGATGCACCTCCACCGGCCCCCTTAGGATTACAGTCTAAAAAAGGATTCCAGTCTAAAAAGGATTCCAGTCTAAAAAGGATTCCAGTCTAAAAAGAATTCCAGTCTAGTTTTCACTTAAGACCTCTTAAACAACTTTTTTGGTTAGTTGACAGGCTGACGTATACAACAAAAGTGTTATACAC